>SMJT01000114.1:143588-212460 GCA_004349715.1 Crucihimalaya himalaica | reverse complement strand
ATCGATCGATGCTCGTCGCCTTCATCGACAGAAGTGAAACCGAACCAGTCTCGACGAGGTACATCGTCTCTTCAGGCAAGGAATCATCAATGGGGACCTCTTCACTGATCCTCATGCGTGAGAGATGATCTGCAACGCTGTTCTCTACTCCTTTCTTATCCCTGATCTCTATGTCAAAGCCCTGGAGTAGCAAAACCCATCGACACAATCGAGGCTTCATATCCTTATTCTGCAGCAGATATCGAAGAGCAGCATGATCAGTGTGCACAATCACCTTGCTTCCTATCAGATAGGACCGAAACTTCTCAAAAGAGAACACAACAGCAAGCAGTTCCTTCTCAGTGGTGCTGTAGTTTCTTTGGGCATCATCCAGCGTTCTGCTGGCATAATAGATCACATGAAGCTTCTTGTCCTTCCTCTGTCCCAAAACAGATCCAACTGCATAGTCACTTGCATCACACATAACCTCAAAAGGCAGGCTCCAATCTGGTGGTTGCACAATAGGAGCTGAAACCAATGCTTTCTTGATCATCTCAAATGCAGTAAGGCACTCTGGAGTAAAATCAAATGCAAAATCTTTGCATAGCAGAACAGTAAGCGGCGTGCTAGCTTGGAGAAATCCTGAATGAACCTGCGATAGAAACCAGCATGGCCAAGAAAACTCCGAATGTCTTTCACTGATGTACGCGGCAGGAGGCTTGTCATAACCTGAATCTTTGCCTTATCGACCTCAATCCCAGCTTTAGAGACTTTGTGTCCCAGAACAATGCCATCCTTGATTGTGAAGGGACTTGACCAACGAGAACGCAATTTCCAAGGAAATAATTGCAAACGAGAGTTATACAAAAGTACCTGGTCATTGGGTTCAAAGTGGCTAGAGAGGATCTTCTTGTCATGATATGCCTTAGTCTTTCCCTTGTACAGCTTCGAGTTTTCATAGGCGAGGTGTCGAATCTCATCCAGCTCGTTCAGTTGGACCAATCGCCTCTGTGCAACAGACTTGATGTCAAAATTCATCAGTTTAGTAGCCCGTTCCGCCTTGTGGTCAATCTCAACTGGAAGGTGACATGCTTTCCCGTACAGCAAATGAAATGGTGTAGTACCAAGTGGAGTTTTGAAAGCAGCACTGTAGGCCCAAAGTGCATCGTCTAATTTTGTGGCCCAATCCTTCCGTGTGGTGCCAACTGTTTTCTCCAGAATCTCTTTAATTTGTTTGTTGGAGACCTTAACTTGCCCGCTAATCTGAGGATGATAAGGAGTAGCCACGCGATGATCCATATTTTTGCATCAACTTTTTGAAAACTTTGTTGATAAAGTGAGTGCCACCATCACTTATAACGATCCGAGATACTCCAAAGCGAGGGAAAATAATGGTCTTGAACAGTTTCAGGACCACCAAAGAATCATTGGTTGGACTAGCAATTGCTTTCACTCATTTGGAGACGTAGTCCACAACAACCAAGATGTACTTATTCTGCCGTGACGAAGGAAAGGGGCCCATAAAATCGATGCCCCAACAGTCAAAAACTTCGACCTCGAGGATAAAGTTTTGTGGCATCTCATGCCGCTTACTGATCTTCCATCTCCTCTGGCAGACATCGCAGTGCGAGATAAAAGTATGAGCGTCCTTGAACATCGTAGGCCACCAAAAGCCTGCTTGAAAAACCTTGGAGACCGTCTTGAAAGTAGCAAAGTGGTCAGCATACTCAGACCCATGACAATGATACAGCACCTCTGGTACCTCAGACTCTGCGATACATCTCATGTACATCCCATCAGAACAATGCTTGTATAAGTAAGGTTCGTCACAGAAGAACCGTCTGACGTCGTGCATAAATTTCTTCCTTTCATACTTCTTGAGGTGTGTTGGCTCGTCCTCTGCAGCTAGGTAATTGGCTATGTCCGCGTACCATGGACGAGCAGGAGTAGTCACAGCCTTTGCGGGTGGTGGGTATTGACCGATACTGGGTGAGTATTGATCGATGTTGGGCGGGTGTCGACCAATACTGAGTAGGTGTCGATCGACACCAAGGCTCTGAACTTGGGGAAGTTTCAGATTTTTGGCAGACATACTGGAAATCTCATTCTCGATGAAGTAAATCTTCTCTTCATGTAGGGAGTCATCAATAGGCACGCCTTCATCGATCCGCATCCTCGAGAGATGGTCTGCAACTCAATTTTCTACACTTTTCTTGTCCTCAACTTCAATGTCGAAGCCTTGGAGCAAAAGAACCCAACGACATAGGCGAGGCTTGAGATCCTTGTTCTGCAACAGATATTTGAGAGCAACATAATCGGTATGAATGGTCACCTTGCTCCCAATCAGATAAGAGCGAAATTTCTCAAAAGAGAAGACGATTCCCAGTAACTCCTTCTCTGTTGTGATGTAGTTCCTCTGAGCATCATCTAACGTTCTGCTGGCATAGTAGATAACATGGAGTTTCTTGTCCTTCCTCTAACCCAAAACTGATCCAACTGCAAAGTGGCTCGCATCGCACATAATCAATAGGGAGGTTCCAATCTGGTGGTTGAACAACAAGAGCACTAACCAATGCCTTCTTAATATGCTCAAATGCGACAAGACACTCGGATGTGAAATCAAAAGTGATATCCTTACACAAAAGAGCAGTTAGTGGGCGTGCTAGCTTGGAGAAATTCTTGATGAATCGTCGATAAAACCCGGCATGACCAAGAAAACTTTGAATATCCTTCACAGATGTTGGTGGTTGAAGGCTCGTCATAACCTGAATCTTAGCTTTGTCTACCTCGATCCCAGCTTTAGAAACCTTGTGCCCCAAAACAATGCCCTCATGAACCATAAAATGATACTTCTCCCAGTTCAGGACCAGATGCTTCTCCTCACACCTCTGTAGTACCTTGAACAAGTTATCTAACCAACCTTTGAATGAAGACCTATAAACTGAAAAATCATCCAGTAACACCTCCATAAATTCCTCAATCATGTCGGAGAAGATTGACATCATACACCTGTGGAGCATTACATAATCCAAATGGCATTCTTCTGTAAGCGAATGTGCCATACGGACATGTAAATGTCGTCTTCTCCTGATCATCCGGATGTATCGAGATCTGGAAGAAACCTGAGTACCCATCTAGAAAGCAGTAGTATGTGTGACTTGCTATTCTCTCCAGCATCTGTTTGATGAATGGTAGTGGGAAGTGATCCTTCCTTGTAGCAGCATTCAGCTTCCTGTAGTCAATACACATCCGGTATCCAGTGATCGTTCTTGTTGGGATCAGCTTATCCTTCTCGTTTTTCACCACAATATTCCCTCCTTTTTTAGGTACCACATGAATTGGTTAAGTTTCCTCTCTGATGCTCGATCGAAGCTTTCGACTCATCCTCCAGATGAATCCGATTCATGCACAGGTCCGGTGATATACCTGAAATGTCATCAAGAGAATAGCCAAGAGCTTTGCGATACTTGCGCAGCTTGCTCAGAAGTAAGGCAACCTCTGCGTTGTTCAACGAAAAATTGACTATTACAGGATATGTGGAATTAGGACCAAGAAATACATACCTTAGATTTGCTTGGAGTGGTTTGAATTCGATCTTAGGAGCTCTTTCCTCACTCCAGTCACCAAATGAATCGAGTTGTGTAGAGGTGACGACTAATTTCTCAGGTGCAGGTGAATGGTGTCGATCGATACTGTCAGTGATGTCGATCGATGCTCTTTGGATGTTGTCAAGCATCTTGGCGTATCCAGCAAAAACGTCAGTTGAGTATACCTCTGAATCAGCTGAACAAACTAGTGCTCTCTCTAGCAGGTTCTCAGGATGTAACTGCATGAAGTATCCGTCAGATATGTCACCAAAAGTGTCGACGAAGAATGTTTGCCCATCAATGGTCGGTTTTTCATCATCTTTTCCATGTTAAAAGTCATGATCAGATCACCGATGTTAAGAGATATCCTCCCATTCTTACAATCGATTAGAGCTCTGGCTGTTGCTAGAAAGGGCCTTCCAAGAATGAGTGGATCCTTTGGCTCTGCGTCATACTCCAGTACAATGAAGTCACTTGGGACTAAGCAGTCCCCGATCGTTATTGAAACGTTTTCGAGTAATCCTTCAGGGAGATTCTGGTAGGCATAAAATCTGTCATTCCCATTCGCTTAGCCATGGAGTATGGCATAAGGTTAACACTGGAGCCAAGATCGCAGAGACAGCGCTCAAATCTTTATGTGAAGATTGTACAGTCCAACACAAAACTTCCTAGGTCTGCCAGCTTCTCTGAAATTTTGTTGAACTGAATCGCACTGCACTCATGAGTAATCCTCATCACTCCCTCCTCAAGGTTCACATTGCTTGATACCATCCGCTTGATATACCTCCTGAAAGCTGGTGAAGTCATGATAGCATTGATGAAAGGAAGCTCAATAATCAACTTTTCTATCATTGCCCTACATCTGGCTTCTTCTACTTCCTTCTTGGTCTTGGAAGGGGGTCGAGGGAAAGGTATCTTGGGCACGTAGATTCTTCTTGTATTCACCGCGGTCTGTTTCTTCTCGACTTCTGGGCTAGTGTCGATCGATGCTGGTGGCTTTGCAACGTCCTCGGCAGATCCTTGGACATGTATCGATCGATGTTGTCTGGTATCGGTTGACACTGGGTGAGTGTCGGTCGATACTGGTGTGGTTTCCGGAGTTTTATCGTCGTCATCTTCGCGTGCACCTCAGCAATCTGCAATCCATCAATGTTCCCATTCTGCTTCTTTCGCTCGTAGTCTGCATTCTTGGTGCTATTGCTAGTTGCCAAGTTCTCAATCAGCACATATGTATCTTTGGGATATCTCGTGTTGAAATTACCATTGCTCGCAGCATCCAGAGCCATTTGATATCTCCAATGGATCCCTGGGAAGAAAATACCCAGCAATTGAACCTGTGTGAATCTGTGATGCGGACAATCTCTCTGATAAGATCTAAATCTCACCCAAGCATCCTTAAACGCCTTTGTTGCTCCCTGAGAAAATTGGAAGATCTTGTTCCTCAACTCCTCGGATCTTGCATTATCGTAGAAGTTGTTCAGGAACGCATTCTTCGTCTTTTCCCAGGTGCTCAATGATCCGGGAGGCAACTGCTTCAGCCAGTAAGCTGCATCCCCACTAAGAGAGTATGGAAAAAGCTTACAGAAAAGGAACTCATTGGGCACTCCATTGTACTTGATACTAGTGACCAAATCCTCATGTGATCCATGGGATGCTCATGAGAAAGATCGTCAAAAGGGTGCTGACCTACAAGAGTGTAGTATGCGGGTTTTAGCTCAAATTCATTCCTGTGAAAGGTAGGAATACGAATTGCAGACCGATTGGCATAGAACTGATCGGGTCTGTTGTACTCTCCAAGCGTCCTGACGCGATTAACCAGAGTATTCCCAACATTCCTGCACGCAGTAGGTAGCACAGCTTCGTTGGCTACTGGTGCAGGGATAACGATATTCCCCTCTGCATCAAGGCATTGTCTTTGCTCATTACACAGATGACCTTCCTGATCTCTCAAAACACTAGCTTCATCGCGAGCGAGCGCAATTGGATTGTTCATCTCTGCTTGCTTCTTTTGCTTCCTGACTTTGCGCTCCAATTCAGCTAGTTCCTTGTTGGACACATTAGTCAAATGCGTGTTCTTGTTCCTCTTGGTTTCACGATTAGGCATACACCTGAAACACAAAAGTTAAAGCACGTAAGTAACAAAATTTAAAACAAATTGCGACGAGTATCGACCGATACCAGATGGGTGTCGATCGATGCTCGACAAACTTAGTCAAAATTCTAAGCTAAAATCTAATGGCGAAATTAGAGTCCCCTGCAACGGCGCCAAAAATTAATATGCTCAAATATAATACCCTAAAAGTACTAAAGCAGTAGCTGCGGTATATTAGGGGTCGAACCAAAACGACTCAAGATAACACTCAATAGATTTCAGAATATAAATTAAGCTAAGCAAAATCAATATAATTAAAAATAGTAAACAATTAAAAACTGGTTGTAAAATCAATGGAGGAAAAAGCTAAGCCTAGGGAAATTTGTCGGTAAATCAGAATTGTAGATCAAACAGATTGTCAAAAATATAATAAGCACCATTATTGAACTTGAAACACGAATATAAAACCAACCAACTTTCGCTGCGATTATTATCTATGTCTAAACCTAGAATTCCAAAATTTTTTGCAAATCCTATGAATTCAAACAAGCATTAATAATTAGGTTCAATTTTTCACAAAATCCTAAACCAATTTTTTTTGCGAATAGGTCTTTTGCTCATCCAACACTAGTTCAGGAAATCAATCACCCTTTTGTGCCAATTAATCAACCTAATATCAGATTCTAGGTCGCGAAGCTAGAATAAGCAATAATCATAAGTCTAGATGAAGAACTCTATGGATTTCCCTAACAATTCAATTCAATCTAACAATTCATCAAATACCTTTGAATAACCCTAAACCTAACAAGGAATCTACTCAGACATGGTGAATGAAACAAAACATCATCAATAAAATAGATTGCATTAAAGAATAGAGTAAAGAGTAACAAGAGGGTTCTGAATTCTTCTCCCAAAACTCTGCTACAAATCTCTATCTCCGGGTATGAGTTGTCTTTTAAAAGTGACTGAAAAACCTAATTACATCCTCTAACACGTTTTGGGCTTAATTGTAAATAATAAAGTCTTCTGGGCCAAAAAGCTGATTCTTCAAACTTGTAGAAAGTCGCGTTCTCCTTGGATGTTGGTATCGACCGATACCATAAGTGGTATCGATCGATAGAGAAACAGCGGGTCACATTTCTTCCAAGTGTCAGTATCGATCGACACTAGGTGGTGTCGGTCGATACTGAGGCTTCATATCGGCTTCCAAAACGCTTGATCAATGTTCAGCTCCGAAATGCTCCAGAAAACTTCAATAGATCCAATTTACCTCCAAACGTACCTAAATCCTGGAAAGACTCTAAAAGACTCCAAAAATACTAGAAAGACTCAATAAAAAGGACTTATATCATGGTTAAAAATGGTTAAAAACCATGATATATCAACCGGATAAGTAGAGTTTGTTCCAAGAAATGTGTACCTTAACCTTTTTAGTAGTGGTTTGAGGTCTACTTTTGGAGCCTTGAGTTCACCCCAATCATCACTAATGCTAGACTTACCATTTCTAGCTTCCTTGAGTTCAATCTCATATTCTACTTCAACCACACTTACATTGTGTGCGAATTAGGTGAGCACTAAGAATGATGTGCTTCTTTCGATAGGCTTGTGAGAGTCAAAGAGTTTCTCATACCCAACACTCTTCACATTAATGAACTCATTCTCCCCATTCTTACAAGTATGTGATACTTGTAGAGAATCTTCCAATACAAGGTCTTCTAACAACTCATCCGCCAACTCATCCATGGTCTCAATCCAAAACGCTTGATCCTCTATTGTTGGCTTCTTTATGACCTTGTTGATATCAAATTGGAGAATTATATCTCCCAAATGAATATCTATTCTCCCACTTCTCACATCGATGATAGCTCCCGCGGTTGCTAGAAAAAGTCTCCCAAAGATGAGTGGATCCCTTGGCTCTTCATCTATTTCTAACACAATGAAGTCGGTTGGCACTTCAAAATTCCCAATCATAACCGGCAAGTTCTCTAACATTCCAACCAGAATCCTAACCGATCTATCCGCCAATACCAAAGAGATTCTACATTGTTTATATCTTGTGAATCTAAGGCGTTTTGCTACTGAGAGAGGCATCAAACTCACACTAGCTCTTAAATCACATAAGCGACGAGCAAAAGAGAGCGGTCCCAAAACACAAGGTAGAGTGAAGCTACCCGCTCCAAGCTTATTTGGTATTATCTTTCGTTGAATGATAGCACTACACTCATGAGTTAAGACTACCATACCATCTAGAGTTTTTGTTTTCTCTTTGATGGGATCCTTCAGAAACTTGTTGTATTGAGGAACCAACAAGAATGCATCAATTATGGGCATGGTCACTTGTACCTCTTTCATTTGCTTGTCAAAGATGGCTCTATACTTCTCCATGAGTTGTTTCTTGAAGCGGCTCAGAAATGGTAGTTTAGGCTGATAAGGCGGTGGCACAAATAATGTCTCTTACGGAGCCAAAATCTGTTCATTCTCTAGAATCACCGTTCCTTTACCCTTGTCATTCACCTTCACTACCACATCAACTTTCCCTTCTTCAATAACCAGCTCATCATCTTCAATCTCGACTACCACCTCCCCCCTTTTGCTTCTCAATGTCCTCATTGAGACCCTTAGAAGAAACTTCCTTTGTCGGTATCTCTTTGCCGCTTCTAAGTGTAATAGCATTGATGTACTCTTTCGGGTTAGGCTCAGGTTTCCCTGGTAAAGTTCCCGATTGTCTACTTGAAGAAGACGCCCCTTGAGCCATTTGGTACCCATATGTTTTATCTTCGAGTTGAGAGCTTCAAGCTTTACATTTAACTCATTGCAAGAACGTTCCACCTTACTATGGATCTCCGACAGGTTTTTCTTCATTTCACTAGCAACATTAGCTTGCCCCGCTAACACTTGTTGAAACATACCCTTCATATCAAAGTCTTGAGGGATGTTCTCTTGTGGTGGAGGTTGATACCCTTGTTGAACATTAGGAGTGTAGTTTGGCTTGTTGTATCCTCCTCGGTTACCTTGCAATTGTCCTTTAGGAGCAAATTGTTGTTGTTGAGGATTAGAACCTTGAGCTTGATTAAATGGAATAAAAGATCTTTGTTGAGTTCCTTGATGACCTTGAGGCTTGTAGACTTGATCTTGTGGGTTCTCCACATTGTTACTCTTCCAAGAAAAATTTGGGTGATTACAGTAGTTTGGATTGAAGCCCTTGTTGTAACCCTCTTGGTAGTTCCCTTGACCACCCACAAACTTTATCTCTTCTTGCCCGTCATCGTTCTCTTCGAAACCAATCTCTTGGAAGCCTTTGTTACCCTCAAAATCCCCTACAAAGTTGATTGACCGTTGTGTGGCTTGGAGGACTTTATTCATCTTCTCATGTAAGCATTTGATCTCCCTACCACGTTGCTCATCACTCTCTCCACTTCCCCGTGGAGCACGGTCATAATCCTCATAGTAGTTTCCATCACTTTGCGCTAGATTCTTAACCAAGGACATCCCTTCTTCTACATCTTTTTCCAAGAAGTTTTTGTTGCTTACTGATATATCATGGTTTTTACCCATTTAAGACCATGATATAAGTCCTTTTTACCGAGTCTTTCTATTGTTTCCGTAGTCTTTTAGAGTCTTTTCAGGTTTTAGCATGTTTGGAGCTTAATTGGAGTTTTTAGAGCATTCCGGAGCTTTGTGGCATTCGTTGGATACGTTCCCTCCGATGGATTGAGCTCAAATTTGGACACGAGATAGATCAATGGATTAGCTTTCATTTAGAAGTGGTTTGAAGCTATTCCAACGGTGCGATCAAAAGTTATGCTAGTTTTCGTGAAGACAGTCCAGTCTGGCAAAACACCAGAAATGTCCTGGTATCGATCGATACCGACTGCAGGAAGGGAAAACACGCATTTTTACAAGTTTTAAGAGTCTGCAACTTGGCCCAGAAGACTTTATTATTTACAAGAAAGCCCAGAACGTGTTTTAGACTTATAAATAGGGTTTTCAGCCACCTGTTTAGGCTACGC
Organism: Crucihimalaya himalaica; assembly: GCA_004349715.1. NCBI lineage: Eukaryota > Viridiplantae > Streptophyta > Magnoliopsida > Brassicales > Brassicaceae > Crucihimalaya > Crucihimalaya himalaica. The sequence continues at coordinate 202,792 of SMJT01000114.1, read as the reverse complement.
TTTATTCTATGCATTATTTTACTTTAATTCTAGTTTTTGCTTTTGAGGGAGACAAGTCTGAAACTCTGTTCGGGAGAGAAGATTTCGAACCCTTTGTTATTTCTTACTTTGATGATCTATTCAATCATGTTGTTTGCTTCATTCTGCATGTCTGAGTAGATCCCTCTTAGGTTTAGGGTTTTCTCATTAAGGATTTCATGGTTTGTTAGATAGATTGATCTGTTAGGGTTCATAATCAATTGAGTTCTTCACCATAGGTTGTTCTCAAAGCTAGTTCTAGGTTGACGAATCTGGAATCTAGATTTTAGGATTGTTGATTAGTCACGAAAGTGAGATTGATAACCTGACAGAACCTAGGATGAGCAAAATAATTATCTGCAAAGAAATTTGGTTTAATTATTTTGTGAACATATCAAACTTGGACATTAAAGCTGGTTTAGATGTTTAGGATTTGCAAAGAAATTTGGAATTCTAAGATTTAGATTTAGATAGTTTTCGCAACGAAAGTTGGTTGATTATATCTTAGTGATTTGAGTTCGAGAACAGTGCTTAACATGAACCCTGTTGATTGATTTGTCTACATTCCTTGATTTCCTGAGAAATACCCTAGGCCTATATCCTCTCCATTGATTTTACATCTTTTAATTCTGCATATTTATATTCTCGCTTGATTGATTTGGCTTAGCGTAATTTGATTCTTGAAATCTATTGTGTGATTCTCTGAGTCTTTGTGGTTCGACCCCTACTATACTGCAGCCACTGCTTTAGTATCTTTAGGGTATTATTTTGAGCATATCACTTACCGTGTCAAGTAGCATTTGGAACTTAGGAATGACTCCTCTATATAGAGTGCTTAGGAGTGATCCTTATCCCCAAGAAAGAATGGGAATAGGCGGAGCTTGAAAGCGTCTTCTAAAATGCCATTTATCTTCGCCATGCCGGACAACATATCAAATTGGTCTAAATAGTCCAATGGGTCCTCCATTGGTAGACCGTGGAACTTTGATCATTGCACCATGTTGATTAGCCTTGCCTTGATCTCAAAGTTGTTGTTTCCAACCAGCAAAAGCCTAATACCATTGCGGTTCCCATGCACATTCGGTGCATCATAGGCTTCGATCACCCTAGTGGGCCTATGTCCGTGGTGAGGAACTTGCTCACCATCATCTCCTTGACCGTGTTGATTGTGGTCTTGGTTTCTACCACCAACCTATGAATCTTGGTTCATCATACCTAACCGCTCTAGATGTTCTAACCGTTCTCTTTCCCGTCTTTCTCTAGCGTTTTTCCTTTCTAACCGGCGAATTTTAACCACGAAATCGACTAAGTTAACTTGACCACGGCTTCGCAAGTTCATACACCTAGAATCAAAGTGAAAATCAATACAAGACAATCAAATATCAAAGAAAGTAAAGACTTAGTCTCAAGTAGATTCCAAATCCTAATGGCTAATTGCTATTCCCCGGCAACGGCGCCAAAAACTTGACAGCGAAATATTTTGTTTCAAAACACAGGTTTCAATATTTATATTTCTAAATCATCCGAGTGCAAGTGAAGCATTTTAGTAATTTAGATGTCGAACCACAAAGAATAGAATTAACACAATAGGAATACAAGTCTCTACTTAATCTAAGTAATTAGGGATTAAGGGATTTAATTCTACAACCTAAGTAATTCAAACAAAAGAACTAAGAAGTGAGGTAAACAAGCTAGAAATAAGCAAAGGTACTAAACAAAACAATAAAAAGACTAGAGACATGCAAACCTTAAAGACTAACCAAATTCAAAACCAAACAAGGAGAGAAACTACTAATCAAAGCTAAACGGTTCTTAAACTATAATTAAGCAAGCGAATCCTTGGGTAAGGTAATTGATAAAAGCAAATCCAAACTAATCCATAATGCTTATTCAAACTACAAATGTTAATCCTTAGGTCTTAGATCACTAGACTAGACTAATCAACTTACATGGCATTAATTCCTATACTAATCAAGTAATTAACAAAGATTTCAATCTGTAATCACAAGACTAATATGCATTATCATCAAGTCTAAGTAAGTCTAACTAACCACCTAGCACCCTAATCATCTATTCCCATAGGCTAGGTACACTAAGTATTCATTAAATTCATTCAAGCATTATCACAAACACCTTCCTACCATAATCTACCATACCCAAAGATCCTAATGGAACTACTCACTAATCATGACATAAACACTAATATCTACAAAGATTAAGTGCTTAATCATGATGAAACTTGAAATACTTAAAGAAATTCAAGATGAAAAGAAAGAAAGTTACATTAAACTTAAGAGATCATTACAAGGTTCTTCATGTGGTTAAGAGAGTTCTAAAACAAAGCATAAACATAAAAAAAAATTAGGTAAAGTTGCTTAAATAGTAAGGAGGGGCGAACCGGGTCAAGCCGGGACAAATCGGGTTTTGACCCGGTTCTTTTTTTCATATCTTACAGATAACCGTCGGGCGTTAGGAACCCGATGCGGATGCCCGATTATCATCATTGAGCGGCAGAATAACGATGCAGATGTCCGATTGTCATCATCGAGCGGCAGAATCCCGATGCAGATGCCCGATGATACTTCTGTAAATTTGGCTCCGGTTTCTAAGATGTGATCGGTCGGTAGAAACCCGATTTAGATGTCCGATGCAGGCTGTCCGTCCCCTCAAGTCGTCTTCTCTTCGTTCTTGAGTTTCTCCGCATCTCCAAATCCATCATAAAAGTCTCCAAACTCCAAAATACCTAATAAGAGACACAAAAACATATGCAAATGCAAGGAAACTAACCTAAAATCCTAAAGTGCATGACCATGAACAAAGGAGGACTAAAACTAAAACAAAAATGTCAAAACTAACTAAAAAATTAAACTAAATCTAGAGAAAACATCCTAAAAACAATGCAAATCCTATGCATATCAAATATATTCTCCCATATTCAATAAATTCAATTAACCTATGACAAAATAATAAAACAAAGTTTCATAATATATATTATTAGGATGTTCGGGGCATGTTGGCGTGTACATAAATCATTATGGGACATGAGCTAAACCATGTAATTTAACATTTCTTTGGAAGGCATATCCTTTAGGAAAACAGCCAAAATCAATCCGAACAATTTGCATAATGTGCTTCTATACCCAAACTAGATATGGACCCGTGCGTAATTTGCACGGGTTTACATTGTAATTATTATATTTAATTTATAATTTTTATTTATAAAATTAATTAAATTGTTTAAATATTTTAAAAAACATCAATGTTAGTTATTTTCTAAATATATAAATATTGCACACAACATGCAATATAAAACCATATTTATAGATATGTTATAAGTGTTATTAAATCATTTGATATAAATGTTAGGTCAATTTCTACAATTATTTACTTTTTATTATATATTTAAATTTTTAAGTATTATATTATTGAATTTAGTAAATATTTTATGTTATCTAATTATTTACAACTATTGAAAAACATATTATATATAATATTTAGTGTAGACGTATTTATAGTTTTAATTTTAGATTTTCTTGTAATAAAATAACTTTGGGTCCAACCGTTTTATCTTAATTTAGTGTAATACATAAAGTTAAAACAGAAATTATAAGTTTATGAGAAACAATAATAAAATTTAGATAAGTAATTTAAATAACTAAATAATAAATTAGAAAATATTTGGATTGAAATTAATAAATATTTATCTTTTCATCAAGTAAGAAAAAATTCAATCCTATAAGCTCATTTTTTAAAAACGTTTTTCATTTTTCACTTTCTAGTAAAACGTACTACCATTCGAGGATAAAGATGTTTTTTTGTTTAGCTGATCTAGTGTTAGATAATCTTTATTTTTATTTTTTTTATGATAGTCATTTTATGAAAAATGGGGAAAAACAACTTAAAATTAGAACAAAAAATTATCATTAAATATATATATATATATATATATATATACAATCTAACAATTAATCATTAAATAACGACAACCTCATTGTTAAATAATAAAATTATTAAATGAAAAGGAGGAAGAAATGTTTTACTAATATAATAAACTAAAAGCTAACATGGTGTTTTTGAACTAAAGTGTTTTGTTTGTTGAAGTGATTAGTTTATATAGAATTCAATATTTTTTGCTGGTTATTATATTATAAAAAGGAATAAATTAGTTTTTATTTGAAAAAATAATAAACAGATATCATAAAATTAAGAAAAAAATAAAATTATAATTAATTAGCATATTCTTTCCTTATAATTAAATATTTTACATTTTTAACATTATTTATATTTTTTAACTTTGATAACTTTGACACGTGTCGAAATCTTGAATCTATTAACACGAAAATGATAGACATTTTCTAAAAGTATAAGAAAACAAATAACCGATATTAGAGAAATTTAATAATCATAAAAATATATAAAATATTTTTTAATATTAATAAGCATAAAAAAAGAATATCAATATCATGAAGTTGAAGGTATGATGGTGTTTATGAAGAAAAGTGTTTTTTTTTGTTGAGAAAATATGAGAGTACTTATTTGTTTATATAAAATTTAATGTTTACAATTCTTTTTCTTTAGAATTAGAAATTTTCTTAATTATGAATTTATTTTTTTTTAAATAATTTTTATATTTTCTTTATAGATTTTTCATTTTCTTAATTGTTTTATAGAAATTATAATTTTTATTTTCGTTTTTGTATATTTTTTTATAATAAATTTTGACATTTTTTTTAATCTAAACACGTGTCGAAATCTTGAATCATTTGATATGACACGTGTCACGATCTCGTGAGTTAGTAACTTTGAAAACTCTAATTTATTTATTAAGATTTTATTTTCTCTTTTGTAAAAGTGTTTTGTTTGTTGAGAAAATATGAGAGTGCTTATTTGTTTATATAAAATTCAATGTTTACAATTCTTTTTCTTTAGAATTAGAAATTTTCTTAATTATGGAATTTTTTTTTAATAACTTTTATATTATTTTATAGATTTTTTATTTTCCTAATTGTTTTATAGAAATATAATTTTTATTTACCTTTTTGTATATTTTCTTATAATAATTTTTGACATTTTTTTTTATCTAAAGACGTGTCAAAATTTTGAATCGTTGGATATGACAAGTGTCACGATCTTGTGAGTTAGTAACTTTGAAAACTCTAATTTATTTATCTTGAATCTTTGGATATGACACGTGTCACGATCTCGTGAGTTAGTAACTTTGAAAACTCTAATTTATTTAATAAGATTTTATTTTCCTTTTTGTATAGTTTACTTATAATAATTTTTGACATTTTTTTAACATTAACACGTGTTGAAATCTTGAATCGAATAACATGACACGTGTCACCATCCTATGAGTTACTAACTTTTGAAAACTCTCTTTTATATAATAAGAAACTTTGAAAACTCTAATTTATTTAATAAGATTTTATTTTCTTTTTTGTATAGTTTACTTATAATAATTTTTGACATTTTTTAACGTTGACACGTGTCGAAATCTTCAATCGAATAATGACACGTGTCACCATCCTATGAGTCACTAACTTTTGAAAACCTTCTTTTATATAATAAGACGTGTCGAAATCTTGAATCGAATAACATGACACGTGTCATCATACTATGAGTTACTAACTTTTGAAAACCCTCTTTTATATAATAAGAAACTTTGAAAACTCTAATTTATTTATTTCCTTTTTGTATAGTTTACATATAATACTTTTTGACATTTTTGTTTACTTATAATAATTTTTGACATTTTTTTAACGTTGACACGTGTCAAAATCTTAAATCGAATAATGACACGTGTCACCATCCTATAAGTTACTAACTTTTGAAAACCTTCTTTTATATAATAAAATAAGAATATCATGTATTTTTAGACCTGAATTAACAAAAAAAAATCAAATTAGCTACCTAAACTACGAACCCGTTAACCGTTTTCTACTTTAACCTAAATGTAGTTAGTCAACCGTTTAATTGTACTAAATCCGTTAGCACAAGTGTTATTCCATAATTAGGTTTTGAACATACTACCTCCCATGCTACACGTGCTCCTCTCGTGTTAGCCGGATTACTTTTCGAGAAGAAAGTCAAAATATATAGTTTTTGAGGAAGAATTAGGGAATTAAAATTTCTCTAACCAATCTTGCCGGTTTGGTCTTTTTAATATACTTGACCTGAGATGCGACATTGAATCCAACACACATATATATATATATAACATCTTAGAGATACACAAACATCAGAACTGGGCCTTGCATAAAGTTGGGAGAGCATGAGTTTAAGACCTCTTAATATTATGTAGTTTCGAGGCCCACGTTCTAGAGGGTTCGTAATATAGCGTAGTGGTGGTGTTTCTCACCTTGACACCTTCTTACAAAGTCAGAGATGTTGTAGTTCGACTTTCCACCCACCTACAATTTAATATGTAGTATTAAATTCGAATTGCAATATGTTTTCAAATTTGTCGCAATAAGTCGTTCTCTCAGGATCAATTGCTGTGAAAAATATGCATTAGGAAATATAATTTTATGCGGTGAATTTGGAGTAAAAATTTTGAATAAAATTTTGATTTATCATTGTATTAAATTGGTTGATACTTGACTGGTAACATCTTTGATGTATAAGTTTTATGTATTATTTGATGTATCATTCCTTTGACAAAATAATTTTTATCTATTATGTAAAATAAAATTAATGGGAATAGTAATAGTAAACATTATTAAATAGTATTATTAATGAATAAAACTAAATTAAACATGTATTAACAAAAAAATTGCAGTAGAAAAAATGTAACCTTATGCGGTGATTTTTAAGTAAAAATTTTGAATAAAATTTTATTCATCATTGTATTAAACAAATCAAAAATTTATTTATAATTATATTAAACTGGCTGATACTGACTATTAACATCTTTGATATATAAGTTTTATGTATTATTTGATGTATCACTCCTTTGAAAAAAATTTATGTATTATGTAAAATAAAATCAATTTGAATACATTAATAGTGGAAATTATTAAATAATCATATTAATAAATAAAACTAAATTAAACATATATGTTAAAAATACTTTTTTATACTATTGTAAAAAAAAACTAGTGAATATACATTTTATAATTTTGTATTATGATCTCGTATGTAATGGTCTCTCTTTCACCAATGCTAATGAATTTTAATTAATTATTTTTTCATTCTTTTTTTTACTTATCTTGTATATTAAAAGAAAAGTATAGAATGCTCATATTAATCCTCAGAATGGTTGATTACCAGTCTACCCTTAATGAATCTGCATATCTAAATTTTTTGTCATTTAGATTTTAAAAAAAATAATATTGAAATAAAATTTAATTTACTACAAAGAAATATATTTAAAAAATTGAATATAATAAGAGAAAATTTTTAAAAAAATGAAAAATGAAAAAAAATTAAACTAATCTCAAAAAATGATTTTTTGAAAATTTTAAATCACAAATAAAAAAAGAAAAAGAAAAAAATATAATTACATGATTTTAATTAAAATTTTTGCCATTTAGTTTTAAGAAAAAAAACATAAAATATTTTTAAAAATTTAAATTACTATAAAAAAATATTTTAAATAGTTTCAATAGATTAAGAGAGCAATATTAGTAAAAAAATTAATAATAGAAAATATTCGAGTAAAAGTGAATTGACTATAAATAAATAATTTTAAACAGTTTGAATAAATTCATAGAAGAAATAATATTTAAAATATTCAAAAAAATTACTTTATAATTTTAAAATCAAAAAAAAATAAACTAATAAAAGTAGGAAATAACAAAAATAAAACTATTTATATAGTTTTTTTATAATTTTGTGGAGATAAAGTTTGCTTATATTTGTTACTTTAAATTTTACTAGAAAACTTATATGATATAGTGGTTATATGTATTTTAAACTTTTGAATTTTTTTCTTAATTGTCTACTTTCTATAAAAAAAAGTTTATGATATATATGAAAGATTTTTGGAAAATTTTGAATTAATACAAATCCAAATTTAGTTAATATTCAGCTCTCTATAAACTTTATTAAACAATTCAACTTTTCAAAAACAAAAATGTTATATTCCGCTACTATTTTTTCTCACTTTGTCTTTAATGGATCGATCTTTTTAAATATTTTTCCATTTTATTTTAAAATAAATATTAAGAGAAAATAATTAATCTCAAATATTTAAAAATTCATAAATCGAATTACACTTTAAAAAGATTGAATTACTCTTTAATTGTCTTTAAAATTTTAAAAAATTCAGAAAAGTTAAGTGACTCTTTTAAATCTTTTTAAAAGACCGAGTAAAATTTAAATTATTTAATGGAAGAATATTTTTTATGAAGATTAAAAATTTTTAAAAAATTTAAAAATTTATATCTCTATACCAAAAAAAGATACGAAATATAATATTGTGATATAGTGTTTTTTAAAAATAACTTGATGCCTTATCAAGAATTATATGTATAATATATATATTTGATATAATGAACAAATTAAGATATATTAAAAATTTTATGAAATATTAACTACTGTGCGGAGATAATTGCAATATATAGTTGTCGTTATCTTCTATTTATAATATATTTAAAAATGTAGATGTAATAATATAAAAATTATATTCAGAAGGATTATACCATTTATAAAGGATCTTGAACATTATTTGTCATACTAAAACTAAACTTAAACGCAAGAATTTGAATCAATAAATAATTGCTAAGATTTTTTAATTTTTATCAATTACAGATGAATAGTCACCAACAAAACAAATATGAAAACATGAGATATCACAATTGCTACCATCAGAAATAAAAATGTCATCATCTTTTACTATTTTTTTCCGCACATGGTAGCAATCCTATAGAGAAATCCTTGTCACCTTGTGCAATATTTTTTACCGTAGTCTTTAAACAATTTGTAATCCACTAGAGTGAAGAAGTTCCACTTTGCTATATGAAAAACTAAGAAGAATATTTAAATTATGAGTAAGAGTTCAAAACTTTTTTAGATCTGCAAGAAGAAAAGACTCCAAATATCTTTCAAACTATAATACTATCCGAACTACACTAATAGAGCTTACTGTTATAAATCCATCCTATTTCCCTATTATGTTATATATGTTATGCATGAATGGAACATAAAATGTAGAGACCAGCTAAGTGTTATGAACATGTTTTCTAGTCCAAATCAGTAGCAGTAACATAACAGACTAACTTAGCAAACATGAAATGTGGATATCAAACTTGCACGTCATTTCCTTATGCCCTTCACGTGTATATATACGCACTTACATACTCACATTATTAATAAATCCTCCAAAGATTTGTGAAGCCACGATATATACCCTCTTCCTCGTCGACTCTTTACTTATAAAACTTTACATAACTTAGTTAGATATATCGATTCTTATAATATTTATCTTTGGGACATGGAGGGTTCCTCAAATGGGTTGAGAAAAGGTACATGGACTGCTGAAGAAGATAGTCTCTTGAGGCAATATATTGATAAGTATGGAGAAGGCAAATGGCATCAGGTTCCTCTAAGAGCTGGTATATGTTATATATAACAATTTATCTAGAGTTTGATTACCTACTTATATTCTTATTTCTCTCCTATTAATTAACAGGTTGAAAAAATAATATATTAATTAACAAGTGAGCGCACAGTCATTTTTCCATGCTTTAAGATATCACACAATGAAAAATAGAATTTTTTGTCAACATAAATGGTGACTTAAACAACAAAGTGTATTTAACACTAGAGAAAAATTGTCGGAAAACCCTCTCGTTTGTTTATCTTTTACGTAAATGAGCTAAAAGGTTGAGTGTATCTATATGTGCATGTATCTATGTGTGTAAAGGCCGTATAGTTTATGTCAATTATGTGGCTGTTCATAGATTCTTCGTGATAAAGTAAAGGTTATGTAGGGCTAAACCGATGCGGGAAGGGTTGTAGACTAAGATGGTTGAACTACTTGGAGCCAAGTATCAAAAGAGGAAACTTTAGCTCAGACGAAGTTGATCTTCTCATTCGTCTTCATAAGCTTCTCGGAAACAGGTTTATACACAAATCTTCAGACACAAACAGGTTTATATTTACATAAAATGTTATGCTCCAATACTAAGCCATTTTAAAAATTGTTCAAATGCATGCTTAGGTGGTCACTGATTGCCGGTAGATTGCCTGGTCGGACAGCTAATGATGTCAAGAACTACTGGAACACCCATTTCTCCTGTTGTAAGAGCAAAACGAGAAAGAAAGAAAATACTTGTTCAGCTACCTCACTGATCCAAAGAATCAATGTTATAAAGCCTATACCTCAATCCTATAATAACGATCGCAGCCGGCTCAATTGGCAGCCAGAAGCTGGCTTTGGCAAAGTAAGCAACAAAGATGGTAGTATCACATGTAACAAAGATAAGGAGAAAAATGATTTTGTGAAAAATCTTAAGGTTTGTAAGATTTGCAGTAAAGAGAAACTCTCCAAAAGTGTGTAAAAGGAAAGAAAAAGAAAGAGATAATAGCCTATATATTTCTCTATTATGTTCTATTTCTTTTCCATGAAACTGCTCTCTCTCTCTCTCTCTCTCTCTCTCTCTCTCTCTCTCTCTCTCTCTCTCTCTCTCTCTCTCTCTCTCTCTCTCTCTCACCCACCAATCATTAATCTTTCTTTTTCCTAATTTTGTTATGAGACTTGCTGGTCGATCGCTAGGTGCCATGAACCTTTTCTCTAGTCCTAATCAGTAACAAAAGTTTACTTAAAGCAAGACAGCTAAAACATGAAATGTGGATATTAAACATGCACGTCACTTCCCTATCTCTTCAAACATGAAATGTGGACAACAAAGATCTTCTCTAGTCATGTGTATATATAATTTTGCTCGGACACTCACATTCTCTACAACTCCTGCATGGATTTGCTAAGCCACGATATAAACCCTCATCCACGACCCTTTTCCTAGCTATAACAATTTTAAATAATTTGGTTAGATACATTAAATATCTTTTGTTTTTCCATGGAGGCTGCGTCCAATGGATTGAGAAAAGGTGCATGGACTGGTGAGGAAGATACTCTCTTGAGGCAATGTATTGACAAATATGGAGAAGGCAAATGGCACCAAGTTCCTTTAAGAGCTGGTATGTTATACACACACATATATAATCACTCCGAATATTCTTCTGTCTCTCTATCTAATATTCGACAAATTAATAAATACCCGGTTGCACAAATCATTGTTTTAATGAACAACTCATTGTTTCATGCTTTTAAAGGTTCTTCATGACAAATTATTTTTCCTGTTCATATTTATGTTGGACGTAAACGAAGATTTTAATTTAAGATTAAAGAGAAAAAGTTATTGCTAGCTTCATGTCGACCAAACAAAAAAAAAGGGAGAGAGATGTCATTATTAATTGCCTTTAAGTAAATGAAACGTGGAAAATTTCTGTACGAATATTATTTATATTGGTGCGAATAGACTCTTCATAATAATTAATGTCAATTATTGGTTTTGTAGGGCTAAATCGATGCAGAAAGAGTTGTAGACTAAGATGGTTGAACTATCTGAAGCCAAGTATCAAGAGAGGAAAACTTAGCTCTGATGAAGTTGATCTTCTTCTTCGCCTCCATAAGCTTCTAGGAAATAGGTAGATACTGTTTACTTGATTCTATTATTTTATTTAAGGACCCATAATTAAGTTCAATACTAATAACTCATATCTATAATGTTTCACAATGCTTAGATGGTCCTTGATTTCGGGTCGATTGCCTGGTCGTACCGCGAATGATATTAAGAACTACTGGAACACCCATTTGAGTGAGAAGCATGGACAGTGTTGTAAGACCAATACCAAAAAGAAAAAAATTACTTCCCCTCCTACCACACCAGCCCAAAAAATCGAAGTTTTAAAGCCTCGACCTCGATCCTTCTCCTCTAAAAACGGCTTTAGCCATCTCAATGGCTTTCCAAAAGTTGATGTTATCCCTCCATGCTCTGGACTCAACAACAATAATGTTGGTGAAAGTATTATCACATGTGGCAAAGATGAAGAGAATTATAAGTCTGTCTATAATCAAATGGATGGAAAAAATATGTGGTTGGAGAGTTTATTGGAAGAGAGCCAAGAGGCAGATGCACTGGGTCTAGAAGCTACGACAACAGAAAAGGGGGCCACTTTGGCGTTTGACATTGAACAACTTTGGAATTTGTTCGATGGAGAAACTTTGGAACTTGACTAGTGTTTCTGACCGTTTGTTCGCATTTGCTTTCCTAGTGTGTATTTTATTTATAATAAACCAATATATTATAGTATGCTTAAACAAAATCTCTTTTTTTTTTTGCGTTTGTATTTTTCAAAAATAAAAAGTTATATTTTAGAATTTTGGAATTTCAGAATAAATGGTATACTGTATAAACTTAGATAAAGGTGGCATTTTTTGTTACAGTATAACTCGACATGGCTTAAGCATAAATAAATAAATCACAACTAGAAGGCAGTTTAAACACAAGAAAATGTATTATCAAAGCTCAAGAATATGGCAAAGCTCTATTCCTAACGTAAGTCTCTTGTTACGTCCAAACTCAACTATTAATCGCGTGTCTTCCAAAAGAATAGCGACTAAAATAGGTTAAGTAAATGTAAATGAGTAGTTTCTGAAATTTAAATCCTTCTGATAATTTATGTAAAAATTTATTATCAAGCACTAGAGCTAAAACCTCCTCTTTAAATCCTAATTAACACCTTTTTGAATATATTTGACCACGTTATGGCGTACGAGGGTAACGATCATACGTGATTATTAAAACGACCAGTTATAAAATATTGTGTAAAGTGTATATGTTTCAAAAATCTATGGAACTTACGATTCACAAAGAAATCTAAAATTTTATTTACAAATTAGGAAACTAGCGCAAATCAATAATTTAAACTCATAAACAATCAAAATAAAATGTATGGACATTTGTAACAATCTTTTTGGTAGCAGAACAAATAGAAGATCCAACATGATATGTATGAGTTTTGCATAGTTTCCGGTATCACTATCTTAGCTTTTACCTCATTTCTTAACTAGTTCTAACACATTTAGATTAGTTAATTGTTATTTAGTCTTAGTTTTGCATTTTAGGAGTTTATGTTAGTTTCTTTGCATTTTGCATTGCATTTTGTCCTTTTTTTTTGTAGGATTCTTGGAGTTTGTAGGTTTAGGGAGATGAATTTGAACGAATTGGAAGCAAAAATTAAGCACTCGAGGGGCTTGGAGCTACGGAGGAGCTCGAGAACGGAATCTAAGAAAGAGACGGATGTTCACAGAGAATGATCGGCCTTGTGTATCGACCACATGCAACCGATTGGTGGTCAGCGGTCTCTCATACCGACCTCATATGCCTGATGGAGACTCGATCTGCAAAACCCAGAAAGTTTCAGAGGTTAACAGCAGGCATCCTCAGCGACTTCACCTGGTCGATATGGCTCATCGGCCACCTGTACCGGCTTCACTTGCCAGCTAGAACTGTGCGGAAAACCCAACGTAACTCAACCGGGTCAAAACACAGATTGTTCCGGGTTGACCTGCTTTGCTCCTTCTACCATTTAAAGACTTTTAACCTAATTTGTGAGGGATTATGCTTTGTTTATGAAACTCTTTAGACACATTTAGAACCTCGTAATGATCTCTTAAATTTAATGCAATTTCCTTTCTTTTCATCTTAAATTTCTTTAAGTATTTCAGATGTCATCATGATTAAGCACTTAATCTTTGTAGATCTTAGTGTTTATGTCATGATTAGTGAGTAGTTCCAGTAGGATCTTCGGGTATGGTAGATTAGGGTAGGTTTAGCTTGATTCATGATGCTTAAAGTTTAGATTGTTACATATCCTTGTTCATTAGGTGTTTTTAATGCTAAATTAGTCTTGATCAAGTTAGTCTAGATCATAGGTGATTTCATGCGCGGAAGGTGTTTCGGAAAATGCTTGAATGAACTTAATGAATGCTTAGTGTGCCTAGCCTATGGGAATAGATGATTAGGGTGCTAAGTGGTTAGTTAGACTTGTTATTAATGCATATTAGTCTTGTGATTACAGATGAAAATTTTTGTTAATTACTTGATTAGTATAGGGATTAGTGCCATGAAAGTAGATTAGTCTAGCTTAGTGTTCTAAGACCAAAGGATTAACATTTGTAGTTTGAATAAGCATCATGGATTAGTTTGGCTTTCCTTAATCAATTAACTTACCTAAAGATTCGCTAGTTCAATTATTACTTAAGAACCGTTTAGTTTAGATTAGTAGTTTTCCGCCTTGTTTTGCTTTTGAATCTGGTTAATCTTTAAGGTTTGCATGCTTCTAGTCTTTGATTGTTTTGCTTAATTCTAGCTTGCTTACCTTTCTCCTTAGTTCTTTATTTGAATTACTTAGGTTGTAGAATTAAATCCCTCAATCTTTAAGTACTTAGATTAAGTAGAGACTTTGATTTCTATTGTGTTAATTCTATTCCATATGGTTTGACATCTAAATTAATACACGTTTGCACTTGCATTTGGGTGATTTAGGAATATAAATATTGAAACTTGTGTTTTGAAATTAAATATTTCTCTATCAAGTTTTTGGCGTCGTTGCCGGGAATAGCAATTAGCCATTAGGATTTGAGTCTACTTGAGACTTAAGTCTTTACTTTCTTTGATAATTGATCGTCTTGGATTGGTTTTCTCTTTCATTCTAGGTGTATAAACTTGCAAAGCCGTAGTCAAGTGGACTTGGTTGATTTCGTGGTTGACATCCGCCAGTTGGAAAGGGAAAACGCTAGAGCAAGACGTGAAAGAGAACGGTTTGAAACCTAGAGAGGTTAGGTGTGATGAACCAAGATCCACACATTGGTGGTGGGAATCAAGACCACAATCAACACGGTCAAGGAGATGACGGTGAGCAAGTTCCTCACCATGGACCTAGACCCGCTAGGGTGGTTGGAGCTTATGATACACCGAATGTGCATGGAAACCGCAATGGTATTAGGTCTCCGCTAGTCGGAAACAACAATTTTGAGATCAAGGCAAGCCTAATCAACATAGGGCAAGGATCAAAGTTCCACAGTCTATCAATGGAGGACCCATTGGATCATCTAGACCAATTTGATATGTTGTGCGGCACGGTGAAGATAAATGGCGTTTCGGAAGACGGTTTCAAGCTTCGCCTATTCCCATTTTATCTTGGGGATAAGGCACATCAATCGGAGAAGAATCTTCCAAGTGACACAATCAACTCTTGGGATAAATGCAAAAAAGCCTTCTTAGCCAAGTTCTTCTCTACTTCAAGAACCGCTAAGTTAAGGAACGAGATCTCAAGCTTCACGCAAAATAATGGTAAAAGTTTTAGCGAAGCTTGGGAGCTGTTTAAAGGCTACACTACTAAGTGCCCTCATCACGCATTCTCTAACACATCACTCCTAAGCAATCTATATAGAAGAGTCCTTCCTAACTTCCGAATGTTACTTGACATGATAAGCAACGGGAACTTTTCGAGTAAGGATGTTGAAGAAGGGATGTCCTTGGTTGAGAATCTCGCGCAAAGTGATGGAAACTATGGTGATAATTATGACCGTGCTCCATGGGGAAGTGGAGAGAGTGATGAGCAACGTGGTAGGGAGATCAAATCCTTACATGAGAGGATGGATAAAATTCTACAAGCTACACAAAGGTCAATAAACTTTGTCGGCGATTGTGAGGGCAACCAAGGCTTTCAAGAGATTGGTTTTGAAGAGAATGTTGAAGGGCAAGAAGAGATAAAATTTTGTGGGTGGTCAAGGGAACTACCAAGGGAGTGACAACAAGGGCTTCAATCCAAACTACCGTAATCACCCCAAGCCTCAAGGTCCTTAAGAAGCCCAACAAAAACCTTTTGTGCCATCAAATCAAGCTCAAGGTTCTAATCCTCAACAACAACAATTTGATCCTAAAGGTCAATTCCAAAGTAATTAAGGAGGATACAACAAGACAGACTTCACTCCTAATGTTCAACAAGGGTATCAACCTCCACCACAAAGGAACATCCCTCAAGACTTCAATATGAAGGGTTTGTTTCAACAATTGTTAGTGGGGTAAGCTAATGTTGCTAGTGAGATGAAGAAAAACATGTCGGAGATCGATACTAAGGTAGATTTTTCTTACAATAAGTTAAATGCAAAATTTCAAGCTCTCAACTCGAAAATAAAACATATGGATCACCAAATAGCTCAAGAAGCGTCTTCTTCAAGTAGACAATCGGGGACTTAACGGAAAAACCCGAGCCTAACCCGAAAGAGTACATCAATGCTATTACACTTAGAAGCGGCAAAGAGCTACCAACAAGGGAAGTTCCTTCTAAGAGTCTTAATGTGGACATTAAGAAGCAAAAGGGAAAGGTGGTTATCGAGATTGAAGATAATGAACCGATTATTGAAGAAGAGAAAGTTGATGAGGTAGTGAAGGTGAATGACAATGGTAAAGGAAAGGTGATTCTAGGCAAGGAACTGATTTCGGCTCCGAAAGAGACATTTTTGTGCCACCGCCTTATGAGCCTAAGCTACCATTTCCGGGCCACTTCAAGAAACAACTCATGGAGAAGTATAGAGCCATTCTTTGACAAGCAAATTAAAGAAGTACAAGTGACTATGCCCATAATTGATGCATTCTTGTTGGTTCGTTAATACAACAAGTTTCTTAAGGATGCTATCAAGAAGAAAACAAAAAATCTAGAAGGCATGGTAGTCTTGACTCATGATTGTAGTTCTATCATTCAATGAAAGATAGTACCAAAGAAGGTTGGAGATCCGGGTAGCTTCACTTTACCTTGTACTTTGTGACCACTTTCTTTTGCTCGTTACATATGTGATTTGGAAGCTAGTGTAAGTTTGATACCTCTCTCGGTAGCTAAACGCCTTGGATTCACAAGATGTAAGCAATGTAGAATCTCTTTGGTATTGGCGGATAAATCGGTTAGGATCCCGGTTGGAATGTTAGAGAACTTGCCGGTTATGATTGGAAATTTTGAGGTGCCAACCGACTTCATTGTGCTGGAAATAGATGTAGAGCCAGGGGATCCACTCATCTTTGGGAGACCTTTTCTAGCAGCAGCTGGAGCTATCATCGTTGTGAGAAAGGGGAGAATAGATCTTCATTTGAGTGATATGTTTCTCCAATTTGACATCAACAAGGTCATGAAGAAGCCAACAATAGAGGGTCAATTTGGATTGAGACCATGGATGAGTTGGCGGATGAGTTGTTAGAAGAGGTTGCATTGGAAGATTCTCTACAAGTAGCACTTACTTGTAAGAATTGGGAGAATGAGTTCATTGATGTGGAGAGTGTTGGGTATAAGAAGCTCCTTGACTCTCACAAGCCTATCGAAGGAAGCACATCATTCTTAGAGCTCACCCAATTCGCACATAATGTGAGTGTGGTTGAAGTAGAATATGAGATTTAACTCAATGTAGTTAGCTATGGTAAGTCTAGCATTGGTGATGATTGGAGTGAACTCAAAGCTCCAAAAGTAGACCTCAAACTACTACAAAGGGCCTAAGGTACGCATTTCTTGAAACAAACTCTACTTACCGGGTCATTGTGAATGAGGATCTTAGTGATGAGGAAGTAGCCACCCTTCTAGGTGAATTAAGAAAATTTAGAAATGCTATAGGATATTCACTTGATGACATTAAAGGAATTTCTCAAACTCTATGCATGCATCGCATTCATCTTGAAGATGAATCAATGACTTCTATTGAGCATCAAAGGAGGTTAAATCCTAATTTGAAAGAAGTTGTTAAGAAAGAGATTCTCAAGCTTTTAGATGCGGGGATAATCTATCATATCTCGAATAGTACTTGGATTTCCTCGGTTCATGTAGTTTCAAAGAAGGGTGGAATCACGGTTGTTAAAAAACAAAAAAAATGAATTGATACCTACTAGAACTATCACTGATCATAGGATGTGTATTGATTATCACAAACTTAATAGCTCAACTAGAAAAGATCACTTCCCTCTACCTTTTATTGATTAAATGCTAGAACGGTTAGCGAATCTCCCATAATATTGCTTTCTAAATGGATATTCAGGATTCTTTCAAATCCCGATACATTCTAGTGATCAAGAGAAAATAACTTTTACATGTCCCTATGGTACATTTGCTTATCGAAGAATGTCTTTTGGACTATGTAATGCACCGGCAACCTTTCAAAGGTGCATGATGTTGATTTTTTGGACTTAATAGAAGATATGGTTAAAGTGTTTATGGATGACTTTTCCGTGTATGGTGCTTTGTTGGTGGTTGTCTTTCTAATCTTTGTAGGGTCTTCAAGAGATGCGAGGAGACCAACCTAGTGCTCAATTGAGAAAAGTGCCACTTCATGGTTAGATAAGGAATCGTTCTTGGGTATAAAATTACACAAAAGAGTATTGAGGTTGATAGAGCAAAGGTTGAGGTGATGGTCAGTTTGGAGCCTAGAAGCATTTCTAGAGATCAAAAACGCTTTGGTGACCGTCCCCATTGTATAAGCACCGGAATGGCATCTACCATTTGATATCATGTGTGATGCAACTGATTTCGCGGTAGGAGCAGTTTTGGATCAATGAAAAGATAAAATGCTCCATGTCATCTACTACGGAAGTAAAACCTTAGATGATGCTTAAGTGAAGTATGCAACTACGAACAAGGAGCTCCTAGCCATTGTGTTGACATTTGAAAAGTTTCGGTCTTATTTGGTGGGTTCAAAAGTTACTGTTCACATCGATCACGCGGCCTTGAGACATTTATTGGCAAAGAAAGATGCTAAAACGACGTTGATTAGGTGGATTTTGCTTCTACAAGAGTTTGATCTTTAAATCAAAAACAAGAAGGGTATTGAGAACGGTGTAGCAAATTACTTGTCACGTTTGAGAGTTAAAGATGGTGTTCCCATTGATGATTCACTACTCGAGGAACACTTATGGCGGTTCGTCTTGTAAACGAAGCCATCAATACGAGTAAAAGACTAGAAGAGATCATGGGGCTAGACGAGAAGTTACCATGGTATACGGATTATGTGAATTTCTTGGCTTGTGGAAAAGAGTCTCCTAACTTGGTAAGCTATGCTAGAAAGAAATCTTTCAAGGAATTGAACCGATTCTACTGGGATGAACAATACTTGCACACACTTTGCAAAGACAAGCTTTATAGAAGATGTGTATGGGAAGAAGAAGTTGCCGGTATATTTTTGCCTTGCCACGGTTCAGCGTATGGGGGTCACTTTGCATCATTCAAGACAGTCACGAAGGCACTCAACAGGGTTTTGGTGGCCAACAATGTTCAAAGACGCTCAAGAGTTTGATTTAAAGTGTGATGCATGCCAAATGAAAGGCAACATAAGTAGAAGAAACGAGATGCCACAAAACCTGATTCTTGAGGTTGAAATCTTTGATGTGTGGAGAAATGACTTTATGGGACCGTTCTCGTCTTCTTATGGTAACAACTACATCCTTGTAGCGGTCGATTATGTGTCAAAATGGGTTGAGGCTATAGCTAGACCGACGAATGATGCTAAGGTGGTGTTGAAAATGTTCAAGACTATCATCTTTCTGCGGTTTGGCATTCCTCGAGTTGTGATTAGCGACGGTGGTACCCATTTCATCAATAAAGTCTTTATTAGTTTGTTGAAAAACTCAGGGTCAAACACAAAGTTGCAACACCATATTACCCTCAAACAAGTGGGCAAGTCGAGATTTCTAATCAGAAATCCTTGAGAAGATGGTTGGTACAACAAGAAAGGATTGGTCTATGAAGCTAGATGATGCACTTTGGGGCTATAGGACCACTTTCAAGACGCTTATAGGGACAACGCCATTCAATCTTCTCTATAGGAAATCGCGTCATCTTCTGGTGGAGCTTGAATATAAGGCCCACGTGGGCGGAGAAGCTTCTTAATTTTGACATCAAGATGGCTGCGAAGAAGGGTTTGGTGCAATTGAATGAATTGGATGATATCCATCTTGAGGCCTACGAGAACTCGCGGATTTATAAGGAAAAGACCAAGGAATTCCATGATAAGAAGATTATCCCAAGGAATTTTAAGGTTGATAACAGCGTTCTATTGTTCAACTCTCGGTTGAAGTTGTTTCTCGGGAAGCTCAAGTTAAGATGGTCCGGTCCGTTCAAGATCAAGGAAGTAAGGCTTTATGGTGCGGTAGTCTTTTGGAACAAGAACGGAGGAGAGTTCACGATGAATGGGCATCATCTTAAGTCTTACTTGGTGGATGAGTTCATAGAGGAAGGGACGACGGTTCCTCTCTCGGATCTTGTAACCTCTTAAGCGATGAACCGTCAAAGCTTTGTGAAGTAAAACAAGCGCGCTTGGGAGGCAATCCCATGGTATCCTTGTATATATATTTTTTATGCTTATCCTTATGTTTTTAGTTGAATTTGGTTGCAGGGGTGAATCACTTGAGGGATTTGGATTGACAATCGAAAAATTAGAAAAAAAAACCAAAAAGGGTTCCAACGGATTCTTGTACCGACCTCACGTGGTCGATATTGCCCATCGTGCACTTTCATCGGCTTCGCGTGGTCGATCCACAGAGTGATCCGCATTTTCGAGAATCTTTTAGAGGATAACAGCGGTTACTTTTATTGGCTTCACTTGATTGATATTGTCCATAGGCACTTCCATCGGCTTCGCCTGGTCGATTCACAGAGTGATCCGCAATTTCCAAAAACTTCCAGAGGCTAATAGCGGTCACTTTTATCGGCTTCACCTGATCGAAATTGCCCATCAGACACTTCTATCGGCTTCGCATGGCCAATCCACAAAATATTCTACAATATCAAGAAACTTCCAGAGGCTAACAGCGGTCACTTTTATCGGCTTCACCTGGTCGATATTGCCCATCGGGCACTTCCATTGGCTTCGTGTGGCCGCTGCATTCGCTAGGTAAGTCAACTCTTCCCTTTGACCTGATAATTTCGGTTCAATCTAAGTAAACCAAAATCGATTTTCTACATATTTTGGCCGGTTTTATCCTTTCTCCTTCTCCAAAAACCCGATTTCTCTTTCTCTCCTTCACACTTACACGATTTCTAGATTTCAAAATCACAAAAACAGTTCTATCTCCCTCATTTATCACTCAATTTTCAATCCATTTTCTGCAAACTAGATTTCTTGCCATCTTGTTAGTAGTTTCAGATTCATCACTCGGCTTTGTCTATTATCCATCACAAATCAGAGGTAAGTTTTTGTTTTTCTTTACTTTTCTTGAGAAACTTGAACTTCATGAAGAAATCTTTTATTTTGATAAGAAAGTGGTCGACTAAGCTGTTGGGTTACAGATATCATTGTTGCTATGGCCGATCATAAGGTTGAAATTGTTGAGAAATTTGAGAAACTTTTTGATTTTTGAAAAGTTAGGGTTCTTGAATTTGGGGAAATCAAAAATTTTGGGGGAATTTGATGTTTATAGTCTCTTTAGCTTGCATTGACTTCCTAGAGCCTAACTGTAGAAGACTAACAAGTTTATAAATTGATTGAGCATGTTTCATGGGTTTTAAGCTTGAAAATGTGTAATGGATTGGTGGTTTGAGCTTGTTCTTGATTGTGATCCCTCAATGTTGATTGGACTAGCTTTTTGCATCACCACTAGCACCTTTTTTATTTCATTTGAGGTGTCATTTCTACCTCAGTCTGAGAGGAGTGTCGACCGATACCAGCTTGGTGTCGATCGACACTGGTAGTGGTGTCGCTCGATGAAAGTATATGCACTGGTGTCGGTCGACACTGGGTTGGTGTCGGCCGACACTGACGTATCAGGTTCAAAATCACCTCTGGTGGTGATTGCATTGACGTAGTCATGCTGTGATTGAACCATCTTTCCATTGACAGCTGCCGATGTCTGAGCATATTGAGTTTCCAGCATCTTCTGATGAATGCTAAGAGCTTCAATCTTTCCATTCAGATCGGTGTACATGGCATCCATCTTCCCATCAAAATCAACAGTCATCTTTTGTTGTCCCTCAAGGATCTGTTCAAGCATGGATTCAACCTTACTCTCCTGAGTCTTAGGCGGTGGAGTTTGGTAAGATGAACTCCCGTAGGTGTGAGTGTAATCGCTGCTCTGCATCGGTTTCTATAGATACTGATTTGTTCTAAAACCAACTGGTTTGTTGTTCTCCTGGTATTGAAATCTCTGACCTTGAAAACCAGCACCACCAATGTAGTTAACGGCTTCCACTTAATCTTTTTCGAAATTCTTGACCTAATCAGCAAAGTGTACAGCCTTCTTCGTCTTACCCATCAGGAGATTGTGCACTGAATCCAGCTTGGCTTGAACCTCAGCAATCTGCGATCCATCCAAATTCTCAGCCTGCTTCTTCCGCTCAAAGTCTGCATTCTTGGTGCTATTGCTAGATGCCAAGTTCTCAATAAGCACATAAGCATCGTCAGGATACCTGGTGTTGAAATTCCCATTACTCGCGGCATCCAGAGCCATGTGATATCTTCAATCGATCCCTCGGAAGAAGATACCCAGCAATTGAACCTGTGTGAACCCGTGATGTGGGCAGTCTCTCTGATAAGATCTGAATCTCACCCAAGCAGCCTTAAACGCCTCTGTTTCTCCCTGAGAGAATTGGGAGATCTTGTTCCTCAACTCTTCGGATCTCGCATCATCGTAGAAGTTGTTCAGAAATGCGTTCTTCGTCTCTTTCCAGGTGCTCAGCGATCCCGGAGGCAACTGCTTCAGCCAGTAAGCTGCATCCCCAGCAAGAGAGTATGGGAAAAGCTTACAGAAGAGGAAATCATAAGACACTCTATTGTACTTGATGCTAGTGACCAAGTCCTCAAACCTCTCAATGTGATCCATAGGGTGTTCATGAGGAAGACCATAAAAAAGATGCTGACCCACAAGAGTGAAGTATGCAGGTTTCAGCTCAAAGTCATTCCTCTGAAATGCAGGAACACGAATCGCTGCTCGATTGGCATAGAACTGATCAAGCCTGTTGTACTCACCAATCATCCTAGCACGATTAACCACTGCGTTCCCCTCATTCCCGCGCGTAACTCGCGCGTCAACAACAGCTTGAGGGAAAATGACGTTTCCTTCTTCGTCAAGACGTTGCCCTCTCTCATTGTACAAACGACCCTCTAGGTCTCTGTAAGAACCAGCCTCACCACGAACTAGAACCAATGGGTTGTTCATCTCTGCTGGCTCCTTTGCTTTCCTGAAACACAAGAGTCAAAAACATGTAAGTAACAAAAATAAAAAAAATTACGACGAGTATCGACCGATACCAGCTGGGTATCGATCGATACTGACGAACTTAGTCAAAACTCTAATCTAAAATCTAATGGCGAATTTAGAGTCCCCAGCAACGGCGCCATAATTTGATATGCTCAAATATAATACCCTAAGAGTACTAAAGCAGTAGCTGCAGTATAGTAGGGGTCGAACCACAAAGACTCAAGAATTCACACAATAGATATTAAGACTCGAATTAAGCTAAGCGAACAAAGTAATGCAGGAAATAAGTAGCAGAATATAAAAGTTGTGAAATTCAATGGGAGGAAAATAGCTAAGCCTAGGGAAATTCTCTGGTAAATCAGAATTGTAGATCAAATAGAATATCAGGAGGATATTAAGCATTGTTCTTGAACTTGAAACACAAATGTAAAATCAACCAACCGTCGCTGCGAAGATTTTCTATGTCTAAATCTAGAATTCCAAATTTCTTTGCAAATCCTATGAATTCAAACAAGCATTAATGATCATGTTCAATTGTTCACAAAATCGTAAACCAAATTTCTTTGCGAATAGGTCTTTTGCTCATCTAACACTAGTTCAGGCAATCAATCACACTTTCGTGCCAATCAAACAACCTAAGATCAGATTCTAGGTCATGAAGCTAGAATAAGCAGTAATCACAAGTCTAGATGAAGAACTCTATTGAATTTCTCCTATCAATTCAGATCAACCTAACAATTCATCAAACACCTTTGAATAACCCTAAACCTAACAAGGAATCTACTCAGACATGATCAATGAAACAGAAATCATAATTGAATAGAATTGCATAGAATAAATCAAGAGTTTAGAATTGTCTCCCACAAAAACCCGGAACCAATCTCTCTCAAAGTATTCAGAATAATAAATAAAATCTCTGCCTCTCAAAATGGCTAAAAACCCTAATTATAATGTTAAAACACGTTTTGGGCTTAATTGTAAATAATAGATCTTATGGGCCAAGTTGTGGAATCTTCAGACTAGTAAAATCACGTGTTTTCGTTTCCTGCAGTCGGTGTCGATCGATACTGGGTTGGTGTCGATCGACACCAGAACTCTATGCTCGCCAGATTAGACTGTCTTCACAAAAACTGGCACAACTTTTGTTCGTACCGTTAGAATGGCCTCAAACCACTTCCAAAGGAAAGCTAATCCATTGATCTATCTTGTATCCAAATTTGAGCTCAATCCAACGGTGGAAAATTATTCAACGGACGCCAAAAAGCTCCAGAATACTCCAAAAGCTCCAATTAAGCTCCAATTAAGCTCTAAACGTGCTAAAACCTGAAAAGACTACAAAAACACTTGAAGGACTCTGAAAACATGACCTATATCATAGCTAAAAATGGGTAAAAACCATGATATATCAATAATGTAATCAAATTTACGTATTTTTTACATTTGAAAGTGATGAATTGATGATCATATGTTGGGATTGTTGTGAATTCTCATTTGACGATGTTGTTAATCTCGATGCTTGTAACTCTTTAAATCTTACATGCACTCATTTGGTTCTCTTGAGACTATTTGGCCATAATTCATATGATATAAACCTTGAAATTGGTGTTTGATACGCTTCTTGGCATTCTTAAAGATTATATGTGTTTCCAACACTTTGGTTGTAGTTGTTGTTTCTCTTGAACTTATGCAACTTGATGTTTGTTTGTAGAGATCACAAATGGATAAAAACATTATGGAAGCTATTCGGAGAAAGCAACCGCAACGTGGTACTAAGCAATCCAAAGCCCAAACCTCTCGTCCACCACCACCACAACGCTCTCGAGCACAATCATCCAACCGAAAAGATAAGAACATAGCCGTGGAGAGTAGTGCATCCGAGAGTGATAATGATGAGATACATACAGTGCGAGAGCCTTGGTCCAAACCACCAACACATGCCGAACTTAATTCGAGGCCACCACCTACACAAGAAGAAAAGCATAAAAAGCTGAAGGTGATAAAGTTCATGCCGACTCGCTTCCCCGATATAGAGTTCCTCACTTTGGCGGGATTGTATCATGACGTTAAAGCTATGCTCGCCAACATGGGATTGTTCCAATTCATGATTAGAGCTTGTGACACTTATGTGGAGCTATATCGAGAGTTCTTCGCCTCCATTAAAATCAAGAACCACAATCCTCGCATGAACGAGACCGATGAGACGGTATACATTAATTTCACAATTCATGGAACAGAGTAGGTGGTGACACTCGGGGAGATAAGCCACATCTATGGTCTCCCACGAGGAAGATGTACAGAGCTAGATGTGCCTAATACCAAGTTGGGCAAGGTTTGGGACATTATTGGTGTTGATTGCTACAAGGATGGGTCGATGAAGGCTTCTAATATTCGACATCCTACCATCTGATACGTCCATAAGGCCCTATCCCACACATTGTTTGCGAGGAAAGAAATGGGACCGGTCTTGGTAGATGAGATGGATTTGATCACCATAAGCCTTAAACCGTTTCTCCTGTTTCTTAACGATGGATGTGGACTTCATGCTAACCGCGACGACATGAGCATGGCGGCTTTCTTCATCAAGAAACTCCACCATTTTCGAACTTGGATGTGGTCTACTATGGACGCATCTCCCTAATTTAGATTTGGTGGACTCTGGACTCCACATTTCCTTTATAAAAGGGATCGAGTTACGTGGGGCAAAGTTGGCAAGCACGAAGATTGATAATATCTACTTAAAGCACACCTTCTACTTGGAATAGACTCTCAAAATTTCATACGCCTACAAATACTGTGTTACAAGGGACAAGACGAAGATTATTCTACTCTCTCAACCCGATCTCACCACCCTCTTCGTTTGAGAGAAAGTAGCTTTTGATCACGGGGAAGAGCACTCATACAATGTGAAGCGGCACGATATCCTTGAAAAGGGGAAGAGTAAGAAATCACAATCACAACGTGGTGAAGGAGCTTCACATGAGGATATTTCATCACTTCCACCATCTCCTACACGGGCATATGAGAGCGGTAGATATGCTTTCGAGCCCTTTGAGGAGCCAATCCAAAAATCCGGTTCTCCGACAAGCTCACAAGCGCATAAACACTGTCTAACTATTCATTAAATGGCAAGGAAGGTCACTCAAGAAAGGTGTGAACCAAGTAAAGAGTATGAAGAAGGTGAAACATGCAGAGAAACGATTCCCCGAGGCGAGTTGTTTTAATAGCTAAGTTTCAAGAAAAATAAAAAAAATTGGAAAATTTTGAAAAGCCTAAAAGAAAATCCATTTAGTTTTGCATTACATTTCTTGCTTTTAGAATTGAGTCTAGTAGCATCTAGGTTGCATGTGCATATGCATAGGAGATGATGATAATATTGACTTGTAGAAATTCAACGTTAGGATTGAACTTAAAGCTTTTGGTCATAGTTGATTGTTGCTTAAACTTGTCGGAAATTTGAAAAATCCATTTTTAGACCATTGCATCTTTCAAAAATCAACCCTTTCTCTTATAGAAACTTGCATGATTATCAAAGCAACTCTATGAACTTGAACTTAAATAGACTTAATTCTCTCGCTTAGGAGCTTCAAATACATTCTCAGGGTTCACATTCGAGTTTTCTTTATCACTTTACCACCCTTTGCTAACACGAGTGGCCATTTTTCATCTTAGAAAATGGTTCCACTACCCTAACCCAAGCCATTCTTTATATCCCACATTGATTTGTTGAGTGAGATCATTTCTTGATAATGTTATTCATGTGCAAAAACTTGAGAGTATTGGGAATAACAAGGTCTAATTCTCATGTTAACTAGTTCTTGAGCTTTGATAGCTTGCCTTTAGGTTGGGAATATTTTAGAACTAGGTGGCTAGAATTAAGGCTTTATTTGGGGTGTTGGTGTGGAGATGACATTCTTTGGGATAGTGGATAGGGAGAAAAGAAAAAGATGAGATAGTTGGAAAAAAAAAGAAAAAAAGGTTTGAAATCAAAAGAAAGAAATCTCTTAGGAAATGATTAAGTTATAAAAGTAAAAATATGACTCTAAGTACTTAAAAAGAACAAAAATATGTCTTGTAGCTCTCTTAATTAAAAAGTAAAGAGTTTAGTATCAAAAAAAAAAAGAAGCAAGACTTAAAGAAAGAGTGAAAGTAAAAAAAAAATGATGAAAGAAGATCCACTAAGAGATTGTAAAAGTATAAAGAGATGTGGTTGGTGTGGTTGTTCTTCATGATGTTGTTTAGCTAATAAAGAGCTTGTTGAGTGAAGTAGAAAGAAAAATAAAGTGTAAGCTATCTTGGGTAGACTTAAGCGATTATCTTGATAGGAATGGGTAGAACAGTGATAGTTAGACCTTGTATGCATAAATTGTTCCCTTTCTTAGATAGATTTTGCATAATGCCTAACATTCCGTTTCGTTTGACCCACTTAATCACTTACACAACAACCATAAAAGCCATTGAATTCAAACCAATTAAGAATGATTGATACCCCTTCGCGATACCGCACTTTCTGCTTTAATGAATGTTAAAGAGTTGCTTCCGTTTGATTGTGAGTTTTTGTTTGAGTAAAACGGTTGAATTAGGAACTTGTATTGCGACGAATATGGAAAAGTACGATTAGTATGATGAGTGTTCTTGCAACGTTTAACTATCTTTAAAGACTTTGAGTTTAATCATTTCCTTCATACTTTGTGGCTTTGAATCCCTGTTTTCAAACTTCTTTTTCGGTTTATTCTTTGTTTTTTTCTTGCGGACAAGCAAATGATAAGTTCGGAAAAGTTGATATGTGTGAGTTTTGCATAGTTTTCGGTATCATTATCTTAACTTTTGCCTCATTTCTTAACTAGTTCTAGCACATTTACATTAGTTAATTGTCATTTGGTCTTGGTTTTGCATTTTAGGAGTTTAGGTTAGTTTCTTTGCATTTTTTCCATTTTTTGTAGGATTCTTGGAGTTTGGAGGTTTAGGAGATGGATTTGGACGAATTGGAAGCAAGAGTTAAGCACTCGAGGGGCTTGGAGCTACGGAGGAGCTCGAGAACGGAAGCTAAGAAAGAGAGGGACGTTCACAGAGAAGGATCGGCCTAGTGTATCGACCACATGAAACCGATTGGTGGTCAGCGGTCTCTCATCCCGACCTCACCTGCCCGATGGAGACTCATTCAGCAAAAACCAGAAAGTTTCAGAGGTTAGCAGCGGGCATCCTCAGCGACTTCACCTGGTCGATATGGTCCATCGGCCACCTGTACCAACTTCACTTGCCCGCTAGAACTGTGCAGAAAACCCAACTCAACCGGGTCAAAACCCAGTTTGTTCCGGGTTGACCTGGTTCGCTCCTTATACTATTTAAAGACTCTTAACCTAATTTGTGAGAGATTTGTTGGAATTCATGAGAGAAAGCTCATGAACAAGATAGGAGATAATCAACTTGTGAATGAATCCCCTTAAACCAAACAAAGAACTTGTTTTCCTAAGCGGTAAATAAGAAGAGTTTAGGTGAGATTTGACAAGTATTAGGCTGCCTTAAGGGCAGCCTCTAAACGTTTCTCTTAAACTTTCTACATTGTGAATATTGGTTAAACACAAAGAAAGGGAGAGAAAATGAAAATACTTGTATTTATAATCTAAAAGAATTGTTTTACATAAGGGGATTACAAGGATATATAGAGGAGTTAACAAGAGACCAAGGCTACACAAGTTTAACCTAAACACAGCCCACACAAGGGGAGAGGCGCTCAACGACAGCCCATAAGCGGTCCACACCACACAAGTGGCTAGGTTCCCTCCAAAAGTGGTCCCCTTTAATTTGAATCTCTTCCCCCTTATCCACAATGGCTCCTCCTTCATTTCAATCCAATAATGGGCCTTAAGAGGCCTAATCCATCTTGCAAAACCTTAGCAACAATTTCCCAAAGTCTTCTCATGATTTCGGCCTTGTTGGTGGTTCACGTCCGTACGGACGTTTGTACGTACGGTTCCCAATCTTCTTCACAATCTTGGCCTTGTCTTGATGAGCTTGGCTTCCTTCTTTTCTTCACAGCAATGCTAAGTGAAGAACTCATCTCGGGCCTTCATTGGACATGAACCAATCTTGGCCTTCTTCTTTGCAACATGCCTGAGCTTCTTTGATTGGCCTCGGCCTTAAGTTCTTTTCAATTGGCTGAGGCTTGACTTGATCAATTGCTTCTTCAGCCTTGACCGCCACCTTCTTCTCCTCTTTGGAATGCCTTGAGGTGGTCTTCGGCCTTGTCTTCATGACCGCGGCCTTGACTCTCCTCTTCTTCTTTTTCTCTAGAGTGGAGATGATCGGTCTTGTCCTCATGACTTCGGCCTCCACCTCTCGTCTCCTTTTTTCACTCTAATACCCTCCCCCAAGCTTGGTCGTCGAGACGCCAAAGCTGACCAAAGGCCAAGTTTGCAATACGCAAATGACTACCTCATTTAAAACCTCAATATGGAAAACCTCTTGGGATAAAACCATATTGAGGGAAAAAGAGTATAGCCTTCACGGTGCTTGATGTAGCTATGACCCCGGTTTTGAAATTTGAATGTGAAATCGGCTCCTTTCTTCCAAGTGTTTCCATTCCTTTAGCCCTTCTTGACTTGATTTCTCTTCTTATGGAACTCTTTGTTTCATCTAGAGCTTCTTTTGAGAATGTCCACGCATGCCTCCTCTCCTTTAAACCTTCATCATGAGATTTAAAGATAAATTTTAAAGTATATGTCGTGGGTTTTAAGAAACAACAAGATGAAATTTTTGAGTTCTAAATGAGAGAATTAGGAGTAATATTTGGGCTAAGGTAATGAACTTTAAATAAAAAAAAAAAAAAAAAAGGTCGAGTTTAGAGTTTAGCCTTTTGGAGATGAAGAGGAATTTGTGAGATGCGGTTTGAATCCTCTTGAGACCGCTCTCTTGACTTGGTACTAACACACATGTTTTGGGCTAATTCAAAGCTTCCCACCAGCTTGCCTCTCCACTTGAACTTCCACCACAGCCACCTTAGTCAGCTTCCTCCGATCAGCCTCTTCGGTCCGCCATATCCAAGTCAGCCAAGGTAAACGGATGGGCTTGTCTTGTGGTCTTTGAAGCTTGATGGTTACTGTTATAACTCCAATCATTGTGTTGCACCTTCTTAAATGTTTCTTTGAAGCCCTTTGAATCCAGCCACCAACTGACCTCCAGTCCGCATGGCTGCTTCAATCACTTCACACACTCGCCATGCCTTCTTCTTGAGATAGCAAGGGAGCTTCAACAAACACCATTTCAAACCTGTGAACATTTTTGCACAGAATCTAATTAAGAGAAAATGGTGAGAGTTAAGAGAATAAGTAACCAAAATAAGAATTAAAAAGAATTAGTAACCATAATAGAGAATTAGCAAAAATTAAAATAGAATTAGTAACCATAATAGAGAATAAGCATAAATAGAGAATAAGCATAAATAGAGAATAAGCAAGAATTAAAGCATAATAGAAGAGTAAGAGAATGCAGCGGTAGTAAACAATAACCAAGGACTTGGGTGCTTCAAAGCTGTCCAAGGTTCTATAACAAAAATGCTTAAGCTAAATTACCAAGGACTTAGGTGTTTAAAAACGGTCCAAAGTTTTATAAAAAAAAAATGCTTAAGCTAATCTTGTCCAAAAAGAACTAAGCTAACCATGGTTTTTAAATGCTTTCACAATCCCAAAAAGGGAAGTTACATACCAATGATTAAACTTTTGTCTAATGGATCAAGGAAAACATTTGGAAAACAAACTTAAAAGCAACAACCTAATCAAAAACAAAACAACCATGACTTAGAGCTTAGAATGGGGCTTAAGGAGAGTTTAAAAGGATTATTTTCTCTCCTTTGTGGTTCTTCACCACAGCCACCATTCATCTCACTTCATTGTCATAAAAACAAGGTTTTTGAAAATGTTTTAAAACAAGAAAAGAGGAGAAACGAGTTCTGCCCAAGAAGAGCAACTAGGCTCTGATACCATGTTGGTATGGGCCTAACTCACACCCAAAAGCTAGCTCAAGAGTGGAGGATTGCCACTTACTTATATATTAGTCAACAAATCTCCTAACTTCCAATGTGGGACTTTTACACTCTAATATACCCCCCTCACGCTCAGGACTGGACATCTGAAGCGTGAAGTTTGTGGGACTGGACATCCACGGGTGGTCCACAATTGAGAAGTTGGAACCTTGGGCTCTGATGGTCGGCCTTGTCTCTCCTTGACTCTAGAGTGGAGATGATCGGTCTTGTCCTCATGACTTCGGCCTCCACCTCTCATCTCCTTTTTCCACTCTAATAAGATAATGCTTTGTTTATGAAACTCTTTAGCCACATTTGGAACTTTGTAATGATCTCTTAAGTTTAATGCAACTTCCTTTCTTTTTATCTTGAATTTCTAAGTATTTCAAGTTTTATCATGACTAAGCACTTAAGTTTTGTAGATCTTAGTGTTTATGTCATGACTAGTGAGTAGTTCTATTAGGATCTTTGGGTATGGTAGATTAGGGTAGGTTTAGGTTGATTCATGATGCTTAAGGTTTAGATTGTTAAATATCATTGTTCATTGGTGTTATTAATGCTAGATTAGCTTTGATCAAGTTAGTCTAGATCATAGGTGATTTCATGCCCAAAAGGTGTTTGTGAAAATGCTTGAATGAACTTAATTAATGCTTAGTGTGCCTAGCCTTTGGGAATAGATGATTAGGGTGCTAAGTGGTTAGTTAGACTTGTTATTAATGCATATTAGTCTTGTGATTACGGATGAGAATCTTTGTTAATTACTTGATTAGTATAAGGATTAGTGCCATAGAAAGGGATTAGTTTAGCTTAGTGTTCTAAGACCGAAGGATTAGCATTTGTAGTTTGAATAAGCATCATAAATTAGCTTAGCTTGCCTTATCAATTACCTTACCCAGAGATTCATTTGTTTAATTATTGCTTAAGAATCGTTTAGTTTTGATAAATAGTTTTCCGCCTTGTTTGCTTTTGAATTTTTGTTAGTTTTTAAGGTTTGCATGTTTCTAATCTTTTGATTGCTTTGCTTAGTTCTAGCTTGCTTACCTTGCTTCTTAATTCTTTATTTGAATTATTTAGGTTGTAGAATTAAATCCCTCAATCTTTAGTTACTAAGATTAAGTAGAGACTTGTATTCCTATTATATTAATTTTGTTTCTTGTGGTTCGACATCTAAATTACTACACATTTGCACTTGTAGTTAAATGATTTAAGAATATAAATATTAAAACTTGTGTTTTAAAATTAAATATTTCTCTTCTAAAGACCAACAAAAACAATAGATGGAAACTTTACCATTTTTTGTTTTTTTGTTCATCAAAGAACCTCTTGTCGTTGTAATAAGTTTTGGACTATTGATTTTGTCATGTATCAGTTTAACGTCGTAACATACGTGTATTAATGAAGCAATATATTGCATACGAAAACGTCTATATCATTTTGACTGGACAAACTTGTTCTGGCCGTAAATATTTTATTATTTAGATATATTTAAATATGTTCGATAGAAGTTGAATAATTTTCGGACGTAAGCATATTGGAAAGTGACAGGTGTCTAATTATTTATTTTTAAAAACTAAAAAAATTTAAAAAGTTTTATGTATAATTGACAAAAAAAAATTGTCTTTTAGTATTCCTTAAGTTACATATAATTGAAATTAATGATCAAATTTTATATATTTATCTTACTTAATAAATCAACATTTTTAGATGAAGCCTTTTTTTTTTGTTTCTTTGATTTTTTTATTTCAGAAAAAATAATAAAGAGGCAAGACAATAAGTAGAATAGAGAAGATGCCAAGGTTATGTTGTAACACTAACCTACGTACCAGTCATATATTAAACTAAGCTACCAGCCATATTGCATGTATTATTGTTAACTAAAGCTACCATTCAAGTTTAGGAGTTAGAACTAACCTACCAGACCAGCCATATTGAATGTAATAATTTTGTTTTTACACATTACTCAGAAGATGTTAAAGACACACACATACATTAGAGATATTTTTCATATACAATTTTTTCCCCCCCACTAATGAGTGGTTAGAATGACAATTGTACATTCATGTAGTCAATTTTATCAAAATAGAATCATAACTTGCTGCGATTATGATTTAATATTCTTCGAGCAAAACTTCCAACTCAACCAAAAGTTGATACGTCTTCAATAACTTTATATCTATTTATAATTTTGGCTCAAGAAAACTATGCTACCGCAAGAAATTGCTGTTTTTGGAAAATATTCTCGATATCAGTCTCGTTCATCTTTATATTTCGATAATGTTTGGTTGCAAAAAATGTCTGAAAAAGTCGATAAGAGTACAATTGATTTCTGTACTATTTAAAGAAAACACAATTATTGTGAATGGTTACCCTCGAGAGATGAATTCAAAGTGTAAGTGTCAGAAGAATGAACAAGGAGACAAATTGGGGACTATGAAAATGACTCGACGCTTACTGCTTTTATGATATATTGTCTCATTTGGAAATTATTCGTGGGCGATGAGCATCCACGTTCATTTCCTTCTTGGCTTTTTCTATCTATATAAACTCTCTCTATTTACTTATCATCAACGGTGCTATGATTTTAGACAACCACAAAAACGTGGCAAATCGGAAATTACTTTACTACAAGTAAACTGGCAAATAAATACTAAATTATTTCACAAGAGTATTATATCATCTTAGAATGTATCGTAAGCAAAATCCGTATTTTCAAATAATTAGAACGGTAAACTGAATTATATTTGGTCTATATTTTAGATGCACATATCTCTTTAATTTTTTTATATTCCCAACATACCAATTTGCCAAAAGATAAAGTACAAGACAAGAACTAAGCGAAGGCAGAAGCGGTGGCTGTACTTGTTTTGAGAGAATTTTATGATAAATTGATGAGCAAAAACATAAATTACTTATCACATCCTGAAGTAGCGGAAAAAAAATTTCACGACCAAATTGTAATACTTTATCACACCATTTTTAGATGATTGATAAGAAGATCAAAAATATACTCTCAACTTTTAGACATAGGAAGCGGTTTAATTTTTTTTGGATTAGATGACACTTTTGGTTCTTATCTTCTAATCTTTTCTTGTCTTGTTTTTAATTTTTGGGAAGGTTTCAAAAACCATAGATTTTATCTTGTATAAACCATAATTTTTTCATTATTAATGATATTTACAGTTATATCAAAAAAAAAAAAGAATATAAATTACAATTTATAGAGAGATAGGAGCAACGTAGATTTTTTAAATTAAGATAAATACAAATATAAATTAACATTTACAAATAAAGGTAAACTTTGTGAAACTTATCATGTTGACGTTTAGCCCTGGGACTTCGGTTAGTTTGGTAATTGTTCGGTTAATTTAGATTTTGAAATTGTTGTCGTAAATAACCGAAACATAAAACGATTCGGTTCGATTTAGTTTGGCTATAGCTAAATTGGGTTATTTTAAATTCTGCCAAAGTTAAACCAAAATTCTTAGGAAATTTGATAATATCGGTTAAGTCGGTTAATTTGAATAAGTTTGGTTAGTTTGGTTAATTTAGTTAATTTGGTTTCACATTTTAAATTGATTTTTATCCATATTGTGATAAAAAAATCAGAAGCGTATAAAGTGTGATTTGTGGTGTTGTTGTATCTCGTATGTAACTAAACTTGATTATTATAACTACAAGTCAGCAAGAAATCAATGCCTAGATGATTTGATAAATTTGATAATTTGATTATGATGATTTGTGGTGTTGTGGTTTTAGCATGTAATTAAATTTGATATATAAGTACAGAACAACTCACATCTACATATGACATAAACCAAAACCAAAATTCTCTGGGCTTCTTGCTAAATTAAACTCTTATTTGAAGTCAATTCTAAAACTAGACATCTCTTCTTCTTGCTTTCAAAATGCCTTAAAATACCCTTTCCAATTTCTTTTTCACAAAAATACCTAGTGCAGACTTCTCCTGTGAAATATGGTGGCTGGGTTTTAAAAACAATAACCCAAAGATTCTCACGTAATAACAAAAATGTCATCATCTTCAATAGTTCCCAACCACCATTTCCAAACAAAATTGAGCTCTAAATGCTTCTAACAACCAAATTAAATGATGTTAATGTTCTAAAACTGAGTTAAAAGCTCCATTTTTGTCGATCTCCTCTCTCATTTCAACCATTTAACTCTATAATATCGTTTTCAATATTTACCATTCATATATCTTGCGATTTACTAAGATTCGAGCATAATAACACTTGGGTTGTTTGGGTATTGGTGGCGTGATCAGTTCTTGGCCGTTTAAGAAACTATAAACAAGGTCAAACCGAATCTTGGTAATTTTTGCTTCATTTTCTCCGATTTTCTAGAAGGCAGACTTCATGGGTGAAGTCTCAATAGTCAACTGGGGGTTAGTTTTGCAATTGACTTTTTGGGTCTCAGACTTCACGATGGAATCACGATGAAGTCTGAAGTTCTCCTTTGAAAACAAAAAAACGGTGTTAAGAGTTCACCGTCGAAGTCTGTTTACAAGGGGTCTAGTTTTGCAATTGATAAGTTTGACTTTGTACAAAGACTTCTCCTGTGAAGTCTGCGAAAAAAGGATGTTAGTTTTACAATTGACCAGAACGAATAATTTTTATCTAGACTTCATCTGAGAAGTCTGCGTGAAAAAGGGGTTAGTTTTGCATTTGAATTCTGAAACATTGACTAATGGTAGACTTCTCGAATGAAGTCTACAACCATCGGTAACTTTGGAATTTAAAAATTAAAATTTTTTCGTCAATTGCAAAAGTAACCATTTTTCTATATAAACTTCTCAGATGAAGTCTCATGTAAAAGTCAAACGTGGTCAATTGCAAAACTAGACCCTACTTTATGGGTAGACTTCGCCGAAGAAGTATCTGAAGGCAAAAAGACTTCATCGTGGAAGTCTAATTACGTAATAGACTTCACAGGCATAGTCCATTACCAAAGAGACTTCCTAGATGAAGTCTACTGAAAAAGTCAAAATTGTGGTCAATTGCAAAACGAGACCCCAAACTAGTATAGACTTCTCTGACGAAGTCTTCTTGTGTAGGAGACTTTGCCTATGAAGTCTGCTAAAAAGGTCAAACTCTGGTCAATTGTAAAACTAGAGCCCTGCTTCAGATTTCGTGGGCAAAGTTTTCTTTAGATAGTAAAGCAGACTTCATCTAAGAAGTCTACTAAGAGACTTCGCTTGTGAAGTCTCTAATGATAATTTCAGTAAAAGTGCAATTTTAGCTTATTTGTAATTAGTTATTTTTTTCTTGTCCTAACATGTGTGTTACGTAAAGCTTTTGATGTTTTAGAAATTTGAACTATTTTAATCGCATAATTATTTTTATATCTTTTTTCTTAACTTATTAGGTGTTTAGCTTATAAACTTTAGATTTCACAGAGGATGTCTGTGTGTAGACTTTGTTCGAGAAGTCTCTTGCACTATCTTTTTAAAAAATAGATTTGTATCATATATAATTTGTATTTTCGAGATTTTAATTTTTTTACGTGTGTATTAGTTATTGTTGTTGTTTATGAATTTTATTTCACATCTCAATGTCTTATATTCTATCTTAAATCGATTTTATGAATTTTTGATAATTAGTTTTCAACAGACTTCACCTTTGAAGTCTACTGTCAAACCTATAGTTTGCATTTGTTTGTTTCAAATGTATCTCAGAAAATGGTTCAAGTACCTGCTGTCTATGGAGAATGGGTGATGAGATATTGTAAGTGGCATTTTGAGGTGGATAATCCCAAAGGAGGGAAAATGTTATTCTTGAGTGATTATTGTATACACCATGAACTCATTGAGATGGCACAAGTAGACCAAGAGCTTGACAAGAACGACTTCGTCGAGTTAACTTACTCGTTGCCGGATTCAATGTTGCAACTAACGGACACGGATTTTCCTACACCACCTATGCATGTCTCAATTGATATTCAAGTGCTGTCCTTGGTTGAGTTATGTAAAATGTATGTTGTATGCTTTTGCGTCTTGTTTCTTTTTGGTATGGCTAGTTGCAATGAGGTTGCTGGTGAAAGTGTTGACGAAGACCTTGAGGACGATGTAGAAGAGTTTGAAGACGAAGATATGGATATATCTGATGGTGGTGAGGGTAACGTCAATGACGATGATGATGATGATGCGGAATAATCTCAAGCTGGTGAGGTTAAAGACGAATACCTTGAGGATTATACTGTGTATGGGAAAGTTAAGGATGAGGATGTTAGTGAAAATGATGATGTCTAAGCTTGAAGTCTCCTAGAGAAGTCTCTAATTGGGTGTTCAGTACGAAGATGAAGTCTCCAATAGAAGTCTGCGCTTGAAGTCTCCTAGAGAAGTCTCTAATTGGGTGTTTAGTACAAAGACGAAGTCTCCAGATGAAGTCTACTTGTGAAGTCTCTACTAGCAGTCTCTTACTAGTTGTTTGGGTTCCCATATGAAGTCTCCATGCGAAGTCTGCATTTGAAGTCTCCTTTTCAAACTTTTACTTATATAATTATGCTCAGTTCTTTTTGTATTTTTGTGGTTATATTTCATTTAACTATCATATATGACAAGCTAATTTAATAATAGTACAATAACTTCTTGACTTGTTCCATTGGGTGACAAAAACAAATTATATACAAGATGTCAAAATATACGGTGAAAAGAGAAGCTCAGTGTTTGTCGTATAAGTCCAAACCTTCGTAACCACGCTTCTTAGTCCCCGTTATGCCGAGCTCATCGTATATTTCCATAGCAGCTTCTCCCTTATGAACTTGATGTTCTTATCACACAAGAGGTTTGGAGGAAATGGTATGCCAAGCGCATGACACTCGATGTACTTCAGGCAATACACTCCACAGTCACCATTCTGAAAGTTTTTAGGAACTGTCGTTTCTGGAACCCGCTCGTATGTGTAGGGAACATAAGGGTGCTTAGCTTTTTGATCCGCAGGAGCAAGAAGGTTCATAAGATAAGCCATTATATCGCAAATAGGATACACTGCAACGTCAATCTCCTCATCCTTGCTTACAGTTAGATCGCTATCCCAAATAACGATGTATCTCTTATGAACCTGAATCATCAACAACCCAATGCCTATCCTTGATGTTAAGGGATGTGTAGATTTTATCCACATCTACACCCTACATCTTGTTAGATCTGTAGAACTCTGGTTGCTCTCCTGTGTAGAGATCAAACGCCCCAGGAGGTAACAATCTGCCTAACCCCTTTTTATCACCAGTCATTTGAAATTCTTGGTACTTAGACTTCCACAACGTGGTGAAGATTGAATCAATGAAGCAGATTCTGTAGCTCCTAAACTATTCTGGATGCTTCGTGAATCGTTGTCTTAGTATATTGATTCCAGCATCAATGTGCTGCAGTAAGAAAATAATTAGTTATGGTAAAAGAACCTTACAATTAACGATAAAAAAAAAACAGAAGTCTCCATATGAAGTCTGAGAGTGAAGTCTGAGAATGAAGTATCGAATTACAGTCCGGAATGAAGTTTATACTTCACTGTCAGACTTCAGTCTGAGACTTTACCCTCAGAGTTCACTCTCGGACTTCACTCTCAGACTTCACTATGAGAGTTCATTATCAGACTTATTATACGAAGTCTCACCAGCTCCCAAAGCCAT
Organism: Crucihimalaya himalaica; assembly: GCA_004349715.1. NCBI lineage: Eukaryota > Viridiplantae > Streptophyta > Magnoliopsida > Brassicales > Brassicaceae > Crucihimalaya > Crucihimalaya himalaica. The sequence continues at coordinate 163,873 of SMJT01000114.1, read as the reverse complement.
TTTGTTGGAGACCGTAGTGTGGGGTACCAGAATGTGCTTGAGTCTTTCTCGAGGTTCCTCTTCTTCATCTTTCTGTAAAATGCTGTCACACACACATTCAAAATCACATCACATAAACTCGTTTTAAAACTCTTAAATAGTGCGACTTACGGGCAAGTCTCCAAGAAGGCAATCAGCTTGTTTTTTTGGTCCTTTTCGATTGAACCAAAAGGGTTATAGCCATTGCAGCATGCAACCGGCTTAGCCGGAAGTATAGTCTCCGTACCAGAGCGAACAACCTGCCTCTCTTTCATCTTTAGTTGATAACTCATTTTCTTAGCCATGAGTGATGTTGCTTTCTCCTTTAAGCTCTGTTTTGCTCTTTTTGCTTTATCCAACTCCATATCTCTTTGGGCTTATCCACCATCACAACACTTGACTCACTGTCCTGGTAAACACTACTCTGCATAGTTAGAAGCAAACATCGTTTTATTGCAATTTCACATGGATAAGGCACACTAAAAAACATCATTCAAATATAATTACAAGTTTCTGAAATAAGAGTTAAACATGCCAACAACAATCCAACAAGCCAACAAGGTTCATAATTCACATCATTTGTGTGACTGACTACTCACGGCAGCTACTCTTTTACTTTTTCTCTCCTTCTTAGACTCCTCAATATCCTCCTTCTTACTAAGCTGGTTTAGGTTCTTTTTGGGAATCTTTTGGTTAAGAGGAGGAAGATTAACCCCCTCGTCAGGTGCATTTGATTTGGCATCAGATTGAGCCTGCTTTTCCTGAGGATTCTCTTTCACTTCCTCGGGTTTTTTCTACATAGTTCTGCTGGTGAACTTATCAAAAGCATAACTCAGATCATCTACTTCCTTCCAAATTCAACCAACTACCCCTTCAACTCTGTCTCAAACGTGTTGAGTCGAGTGTCAACTACATCCTTCAACGCATCACATAAGCGCTTCTCAAATTCTACATCAGAGGATAGATGAGCTTTCTTCAAACTACCTTCTTCAAGAGCTTCTAGCTCTCTCTTAATGCCATGATATGTGCCCTCGTACGGCTCATCCTTCATCTCATCCTTCACCTTCACCTTCACCTTGTTTTCCTTGAAGTTTGAGGGTAATACACCCAAAGATGGCCATTGTCCTTTTTGTCACTGTCAAGTATTTTTTTTCAATTGTCCAAATATTGCTTTCACAATGTTGACAATTCTCTGATCCTCCTCATCATCATCCCACCGTGGGAACATCTCATCAAATGCTCTTCAACAAAGTTGCAGACTCTGGTCTACAAACATAAAAATGAATAGATTAGAACTTTGATGTCTAGAAAGATGTCTCTAATGACACCACATATTAGAGCTTTGATAATATACCTGCTTGAGGATGCCATTTCTGAGATTTTTCCTCCCCCTTGATCCTTTGTAAGCTAGAAGAGGTGGTGTTGGGTTACCGGTGAGAGGATCTCCCACCTCTGTTGCAAAGTCCAGTAGGACAAAGTAAACCCAAGACTGCAACGCTTGGACAAACCCGCTGATGTGATAAGTCCTGGTGATATCCGTATTCTTCACCTATTAAATCAAAATTTTGAAAGCTACTCTTCCCCAAGGATATGCAACAAACTTGTCCAGATCCATCACCAGCCTAGCAAGGTTTACATTGATGCTCTGATGGTGAGGGTGTGCATCAATGCAACTGGCAAGGATGGCTAGATAGCCCAACCTCACGCGATCTTCTGTATCCCACTCAGAACAGCATCTACACGCTGACACCAAGTCTTCATAACTTGGTCCACATGCCACATCGACTCCAAGCTTTACCCAAAACTCTCATATATCCGTGATCTCAACCTCAGGCTCCGGAGTCATAAGGTTTTCAATATATTCGTAATTGAGCTCGGTGATGAGTTCAAACTCGTTTATAGAGAATCTGACTGGGACTTCACCAACTAGACTCCAAATCTCATTCTTCTTGAAGCATAGAAGTTGGAAACCGAGCATATAGTGGACCAACCTCGATGCCCATGCAATATGTTGCTCGTGGTACATTAGGAAGACACCCAGAGGGGAAGTCCAAATCCTTTCCCATTCAGCTAGAGTTAGTGCACCCTTGACAGCTTCAAGAAGTTTAGGTGTTCCTCTGTAGTAGCCTATACTTTTTTCAGGCTGCGGCTCAGCGTCTTTGGTGAAATACCTGGGTGGAAACTCTGGCATATGGTGAAAATCAGTCTTCGATTCATATTCAGTTATTTCGCACGAAAAAGCCATATTACAAACCTATGTCACAAAAGAAAAAAAGGGGAAGTTAGATAACTGTGAAGTGTACGAGACTTCGCTGGTGAAGTCTTCATATAGAGTTCCCTTATGAAGTCTTTGTAGCAGACTTTCCTTATGAAGTCTCCAACACTCTAGTAGCTATAAATCCGAGATCAGAAAAGAGGCAGACGAAGAGACTAAACTGAAATAGAATTTGTAGATGAATAAAGATTGAAGATGTGAAGAGACGGTTGTGATTCCCAGATCTGTGAATCAAATAAAAGATGGGATTAGATACAGAAAAAAAAAAAAGAAGAAACAGTTCAGAGAAAGAGTAGAGAGAGGGTGTCGTCGTATGGTGATTTTCCGGCGAGAATTCCTAGTCCACGCCGACAGTTCAGTGAAAGAGTGAGGAGTCGGCGTATTGTTGACAGCGACTGCGAAAGATAGAATTTGGGGTTTTCCTACAGGGAGAAAGAATATCGATAACTTACGACGGCAACGATGGTAGGAGACGAGATAGAGTGTCGGCGTTTAGAGATTTCCGGCGACGTTTGGTGATTCGGAGGAGAAAGAGAGCGATGGAGATTTTTTATTTTATAACCTAGATTAACTATTGTAATTTCAGTTTTATCTTGTTTAGTAAATGTAAATTTTTTTTTATTTTTTGTGCCCCCCCAAAATTTTTAACCCAAAAATCTTGAAAGTTTTCGAAATTTTTTAAAATATTTTGAAAGATTTCAAAATTAGACTTCTACAACGATGTCTGATAAATCGGTTACTTCACAGACGAAGTCTATTAGCAGACTTCGCCTAAGGAGTCTGTAAACTCTAAATTTATTCTAATGATTAACGAAACTTGGGTCTTGAGTCCATTCATTATGAATTCGGCTTTGCCCTTTCCGATGTCCCAAAGCCATTATTGAACAGCCATAATGATTGAGCATGAGCATGAAGTCTCTCGGAGAAGTCTGCGTGTGAAGTCTGCGTGTGAAGTCTGCGCATGAAGTCTATAGTCTGTCATTTTCAGACTTCATTTGGAGACTTCGCTTACAGACTTCACATACAGACATCACTAAAGAAGTCTGTAACCCTTAAAACAAAACATTAAAGAACCAGAAAAGCTGCATTTTTTTTTTTTTAAAGTCACGTCCTTAAGATACGTCCGTCTTTTCAGTTTTTGAAATTTTTTGAAAGTTTTCGAAATTAGACATCTACAACAAGGTCTGATAAATCGGTTACTTCATAGATGAAGTCTATTAGCAAAAAAAAAGTCTGTAAACTCTGAATTTATTCTAATGATTATCGAAACTTGGGTCTTGAGTCCATTCATAATGAATTCGGCTTTGCCCTTTCTGATGTCCCAAAGCCATTATTGAACAGCCATAATGATTGAGCATGAGCATGAAGTCTCTCGGAGAAGTCTGCGCTTGAAATCTGCGCATGAAGTCTATAGTCTTTCATTTTCAGACTTCATTTGGAGACTTCGCATACAGACATCACTGAAGAAGTATGTAACCCTTAAAACAAAACATTAAAGAACCAAAAACGCTTCATTTTTTTTTTAAGTCACGTCCTTAAGATACGTCCGTCTTTTCAATTTTCCATCTATTAATCATTCCACCTCCATAGACGAAGTCGTTTCTTCACTGCTTTTATCTCAGCAACACAAAACTCACATCAAATATGAAAAAAAACCCGATGGATGCTTACAACCTTCTAGCCAAAGCAAATGAAAGAGCCAATGGAAGCAAAACAGATTGGTGTTTTAAAGTCAAGATTCTCCGCGCCTACTCTTACTTTGTTCTCAATGAAGGTCCCTACTGGTCCTACGTATTAATAGATGAAGCGGTAAGAGATATTCACTTAAGTTTTATGTTTTTACATGCACATATGCAGTCACATGGATCTGACAATACAATACTTTGGTGATGCTTTTTCTTATGCAGGGAAGTAAGATGGAGTTGATGATTACTCCAGTACATGTGCCAAGGTTCTCTGGATTGGAGAAGTATGAAAGGCACTGGATTGAAATACAGAAAGTAGTAGTACAGCCAGGATTTGCAGGGTTCCGTGCAACAAACTCTCGCTTCGTACTTACAATTCTGTCGACAAAGACTGGAATCATAAAAATCGATCCTTTGAACGACAAGCACTACTTGGATTTTTTAAGTTTGACCCAAATATGTGACATTAATCCCTAAACTTGACAAATCAATTTTACAAACTGTCGTTTGGGATCTCCTAGTCAAATTTGCATTATCAATCAAGTTCACTATGTTCACAATACTTCCTATCATCAATTGTCGTTGGCTAAGAGCGTATTGCTCAATTCACATAAATTCAGGCAATCCATCAAACACTTTCATGTATAGAAAATCCTAGGATCTAAAACAGGGTGATCAATCCAATTTTAGTATTAAGATCATATGAATTGAAGTACCTAAAGATTCAGAGTTTCCTAGAACAATCAAATCATCAAACCATTGAACTCCTACTTAGAACCCTAAAACCCAATTAAGAGACTACTCAGACATAACAAAAGAAATAACACAAATGAATAAAGAAAACATAATGAAATTGTAATAGATTAAGAAATAGGGTTTAGAAATCTTCTCTAATTTGTCAAAGAGGATTGATTCTTCTCCCAAGGTTTCTTACAAACCAAAACAAAAATGTTTAGAACTTGAAAGTATGAAAGATATCTCTCAAAAACTTGAGCTAGGGTTTTATAACAATAGTGGAGGAGTTACGTTGAATATGGAGTGAATCAGGTCAAAGTTGGAAGCAGACCGATCAGTCTAGTAGTCTCTGGAATCTGTCTGGAAAGGGGACCGATCGATCCAAAAGTAGATCGATTGGTCTTCACTCTCTGATTTCAATTCCTGTAGTTGCTTCAACCGCTCGTCAGAATGATCCGTGTTTACTAAATTGGGTTTAACTTTTGCATTCACCGTAGATTTCCTTCAAACCATTTGGAAATGAAAACTTACATCCTTGGCTATCTTTTGTTCAAAATTGAGGACGATCGAACGGTGGAAAATCATCCATGTATGGGAAAATGTATGACGCTTCTACACGTCCCTACATCTCCAAAAGTGTGTTTTCATCCCAAAATGGCTTGTTTTCTTCCAAAACAACCTAAAACCTGTAAGAACTTGATAAAAGATTAAAAGACTCTAAAAACACATTTTTATTCAACAATATATATGAAATATGAAAGAAAACAAAGACTCAAAACCGATAAAAACGCAATACATGACTTAGAATAGATTGAATCTTGTGTTTTTAGTGTTTTAGTTCTCTCTGCGGATTCGATTCCTACGTACTTCGACGACAAGCCATATGTTTGTGGTAGATTACAAAAGGGTTTAAAACTTAATCTTTATCAAACCCTAAAACCCAATTGAAGAACTACTCACTCATGGCAATTGAAACATCACATAGAGATGAAGAAAACATGATTATATTGCAATAAGAAAATAAAAATAAGGTTTAGAATTTTTCTCCAAATTTTCAGAAATGATGGTTTTCTAATCCCCAAGTACTAGCTAACAGAAGAGATAGAAGACTCATAAAAATGATGGCTTTCTAATCCCCAAGTACTAGCTAACAGAAGAGATAGAAGACTCATAAAAACTTAACAAAAAAACCTAAAAACTTAAAAGTATGAAAGATCAAAAATTTCAGTTTAGGGCTTTATAACAATAGGGGAGGATTTAGATTGAATCGGGAGTGAATCATGTAAAATTTGGGCCCAACATAGGCCTGAAAACGCGTCTAGGAAAGGATTGATCGGTCTAGAAGCGATCAATCGGTCTAACAGTCTCAGGAAGTCGTCTGGGAAGGGGAATGATTGGTCCAAAGGTGGATCGATCGGTCTGTTACTTTCAGGTTTCAATTCCTGTAACTGCTTCAACCGCTCGTCGAAATGACCGGTGTTCACTAAAATATGTATAACTTTCGAATGCACTGTTAGATTTCCTTCAAAACACTTGGAAATGAAAGCGAACTTCATTAGCTATCTTGTGTCAAAAATTGAGAACGATCTAACGGTGGGAAGTCTTTCATATATGTGAAAATATCTAATGATTCTTCACGTTCATGCATTTCTAAAAGTGTGTTATCATTCCAAAATTACTCTGTTTTCTTCCAAAGCAACTTAAAACATGCAAAAATTTGATAAATGACTAAAAACTCTAAAAAACACTTTCGTAATAATATATTAAAATATGAAAGAAAACAAAAATTCATAACTTATAAAAATGCAATGCATTATTGTTTTTCCATGTGAAGTAATTTTTCGATTGGCGTGATCTTGTTGATAACCGCAAAATTAAAATAAAAAATGAATAGAATTCGTTAAAGTTGTTTAATAGAAAAGAAGACAAAAGTAATGTTAAAATTTATTTTTTATTTTATTTTATTCATAATTTTCTCACCTTGGACGAGCGGATTATCTATTGACTACATTCACACGTGGTATAAGTTGGTACTATACCTTTTGTTACCAAAAAAAAAAAAATGCATGGAAACTTTCACCAATTTTTGTATGGCTTCTCTTTAAAGAACCTCTTGTCGTTATTATTATAAGTTTTGAACCATTGGTGTTTCCATGTATCAGTTTAACTCTGCGGCATACGTGTATTGTGTATCAATGAAGTTATAGTCATACCACATACGGCAACGTATACGTATATAACTCTGTGGCAAGACATGCCAATTTATTAGTAATTACAGAGATTGATTAGATTTTGTATGTATGCGTATGTAACGTGTGTACTGGCGCGCCTCCTGGATTTTTGCTATGGGCCAGCGGAGAACAGAAAAGGACTTGTGATTAAATAGTGCTTTATATTGAAAGGTCACACACTTACATTGCAAAGGGACCATAAATAGTAAGTTGGTATATAGTAATTAAGTAATACGTAGCCGAAGCACTTTTTTACTCGTATAGAGGAGGAAAAGATTCAACGTACAACGCAAGTCTTACCATTCAACTTTAGGAGCTAGCACTACGTACCCAGATATACCAGTCATAGTCATATAACATATATATAAATTATATTAACAAAACTAATACACGAGAGATAAAATGTTATTGACTAAAGAGTGATTAGATTATATGACAATTGTACAAGCAAAAAAAAAAGAATAATGAAAATTGTACATTTAGTTAGTCAGTTTGTTTATACAAACAGATTCATAATTTGTAGTGAATTTCACTTTAAAATTTTCCGTCGGTTTTCTATTTGTTTTTTTGTAGTGGAAGTTATACAACAAAAAAACTTCCAATTCGATCAAATTTGATGCTTGCTTTGAAAAAATTATACTTCCTCCGATTCATATAAAGTGTCATTTTAGATTAAAATTTTTTTTCCAAAATAAGTGTCGATTTATATTTTTAATATAAATATTTTTTATTATTTTATTGTATTGACCAATGATAAAAATTGTATAGTATATTTAATAAGAAATAAAACAAAAAAAATAATTGTTTTTTAATAAGTGTGCAAAAAATTTTAAATGACATTTAATATGAATTGGAGAGAATATCATTTTGCCACAAGAAAACATTGCTAGCATATAAGAAAACGGAGAATAATTTGAATATTATATATAAGTCGTATAACCAAAATAATTAGTAGCACATAAATGCTGTTGTCCGAATATTCTCGTTCAATTGATGTTACAACCAATATTCCGTGTACAAGAAAGGTCTCAAAAAACCTACAAAAAGTACTGAAATTTTTATTGTGTACGAATAAACAATAAAATCTTTGTGGGATGGATCCAAAGTGGAAGTAGTGGAAGAAATGAACAAGGACACAAACTGGGGACTTTTATATGAAAATGACTTGCCACCTTACCGCTTTTTTGAGATTCAGTCTCATTTGGAAAATTGTTCGTGGACGATGACCATGCACGTTTCTTTCCTTTTTTCTACAAAAACAGCCCTTATACTGTTTTCCTTTAGACACAATTTTCTTTTTGTGCAAGAATGAATAAGAAAAAGAACTTGAAATGAGATTTCTTGTCAAGTTGAGAAATGAAGAGCAACAATAAAAGAGAAAACAGTCAAACACACACTAGGAGAAGATGTTATGGAATAATTTTGGGATGTCTTGTAAAATATCAAGACTCCTCTAATTATACATAAACACACACTTAATAACCACACATATATGATTGAAGAGATATAATCACCATAACTTGCTCTATCTCACCACCTCTCTCCAAATCTTGTTAAGAAACATGTTTTTTTCAAGTACTGAAAAAGGATAAGGACTAGCTAGGTGATATATATGAACCTTTTTTCTAGTCCAAATCAGTAGTAGTAACAGAACAAAGTAACTTAGCAAATTAATTAAGCACCACAGCTTAGACATGAAATGTGGATATCAAACATGCACGTCATTTCCCTATGCACGTCACGTGTCACGTGTATATATACATTCGTTCACACACATCAAGAAACATCCGGAATTCCGACCATCATTTCCGATCAAATCGGTAGTCGAAAATATTTATACCAACTTCCATTTATTTTCCAATAAAATTACCGATGAAGAAAGATTAGTTGAAAATTTGTCGGAATACCTTGTTTCCGACTAATTTTCAATCAATACTGTAACCGTAAGTGACTGTGTTTTCTTATAGTGACATACTTACTTGGTCAATATATACCCTTTTCCTCGGCCTTCTATTTATAAATTTTAAAATATTTGATTAGATACTTTTATTTATTATCTTTGGGCCATGGAGGGTTCGTCCAATGGGTTGAAGAAAGGTACATGGACTGCTGAAGAAGATATCCTCTTGAGGCAGTGCACTGATAAGTATGGAGAAGGCAATTGGCACCAAGTTTTTTTAAGAGCTGGTATATGTTATATATGTTATATATATAAATATATTTATTTACGTTTTACATAGATGTAAAATATCTAGTCTCTTATATTATTATTTCTCTCCAATTAACTAACAGGTTGAAAATAACAAATTAACTAACTATTGGGTGCACAGTCAATTGTTCATGCTCTAAGGTATGACATAATGGAAAATCTGTTTTTTTTTTTTTTCTGTCAACATAAATGGTGAACTTATATAACAAAGTGTATTTAACACTAAAGATAGACACAATGAGAAATCTGGTTGGTTTGTCTTTCAGTAAATGAGCTAAAAAGAGGAAATATGTGTACGTACAAATATCTATGTGTGTAAAGGCCGTATAGTTGATGTCCATTCTGTGGATGTTCTTAAATTCTTCGTTATGAAGTCGTCACAGTAGGTATACTTAATGGTATTGATCTCGATAATTGGTTATGTAGGGTTAAACAGATGCTGGAAGGGTTGTAGACTACGAAGGTTTATATTCTTCAGACACAAATCCAAATTATTGACATATATTATGTAATGATCCGACATACAAATTTTTTGAATGCATGCTTAGGTGGTAATTGATTGCCGGTAGATTGACTGGTCGGATCGCTAATACTGTCAAGAATTACTGGAACACCCATTTCAATAAGAAAGAAGAACCGTGTTGTAAGAGCAAAATGAGAAAGAAGGTATTGACTTGTTCAGCTACCTCACCAATCTAAAGACTCGATGTTATAAAGCCTCAACCTCAATTCTATAACGGCTGCAACTGGCTCAACGGGCAGCCAGAAGTTGGCTTTGGCAAAGTACGCAACAAAGTTAAGAAGAAATATGAGTTTGTGAACAGTCTAAATATGAGTTTGGCAAAGTACGCAACAAAAAGGTTTGTAAATTTCGCAGTATATAAAAACACCTAAAAGTCTGTAAAATGAAAGAAAGAAGAGAAAAATAGCTTATTGTTATGCGTCCAGCCTATTCCTCTATTTTGTTATATTTCTTGTGCATGATATGATACTGTCTTGTAATCATGTAAATCATTAACCATCTGCCACCAATCATTAATCGTCCTTTCTCCTAATTTTGTTAAGAAAAACATTTATTTTTTAAGTACGTACTGAAGAAGGTGCTATGAACCTTTTCTCTAGTCAAATCAGTAACCAAACAATAACTTAGAGCTAAGTAAGCACGACCGCTAATACATGAAATGTGGATATCAAACATGCACGTCATTACCCTATGCCCCTTCACGTGTATATATACACATAATCGCTCACATGCTCACATTGTCAATAAGTCCTACGAGGATTTGGGAAGCCACCATAACCCCCTCTTCCTTGACCCTTTTCTTATAAATTTTACAATAATCTGGTTAGATACTTTTTCTTATAGTCATCTTTGGTCCATGGAGGGTTCATCTAAAGGGTTAAGAAAAGGTTCATGGACTGCTGAAGAAGATAGTCTCTTGAGGCAATGTATTGATAAGTATGGAGAAGGAAAATGGCATCAAGTTCCTTTAAGAGCTGGTATGATATTAACACACACACAATATATCACTAAGAATATTCTCCTTTTCGTTTTAATGAACAAATTATAGTTTCATGCTAGTTATAAACTAAAAAAATATATATTTAGTTTATTCATGAAAAGTTCTTTATGTTGGAGCTAAGCTAAGATTTTTTAACTTAAAACTAAAGATAAAAAAAATGATATTATTTTTTTTATTTACGTTGCATATATAGCTAATTCTTCACAACAAGGAAGAGCTAACTTCCGTAAAGTCGTTAAATTCTTCTACTGTATTGTCTTCTTGTAATAAATAACTCAATGGAAATTTCTGTACGTACGTGATAATGTGTTGGAATAGTAAATTATTTCTATTGGTTGGCACAGATTCTTCATGATAAAAGATATAGACAGAAACCAAAGCAGTCTTAGTAGGCATAATTGGTTTTGTAGGGCTAAATCGATGCAGAAAGAGTTGTAGACTAAGATGGTTGAACTATCTGAAGCCAAGTATCAAGAGAGGAAAACTTAGCTCTGATGAAGTTGATCTTCTTCTTCGCCTCCATAAGCTTCTAGGAAACAGGTACTGTTTCCTCAGTACAGATTATTTAAGAAGCCATAAGTTCAAAACTAGAAACTTATATGTATATATACGTTTTAACAATGTTTAGGTGGTCTTTGATTGCTGGTCGATTGCCTGGTCGGACCGCTAATGATGTCAAAAATTACTGGAACACCCATCTAAGTAAGAAATATGAACCATGTTGTAAGACTAAAATGAAAAAGAAAAACATCATTTCCCCTCCTACAACAACGGTCCAAAATATCAATGTTTTTAAGCCTCGACCTCGATCCTTCACCGTTAACAATGGTTGCAGCCTTCTCAATGGCCTGCCAAAAGTTGACGTGGTTCCTTCAAGCAATATTGGAGTGATCAACAACAACACTGTTTGTGAGAATAGTATCACTTTTAACAAAGATAATGAGAAAGATGATTTTGTGAATAATCTAATAAATGAAGATAATATGTGGTTGGAGAATTTACTGGACGAGAGCCAAGGAGTAGATACAATAGTTCCTGAAGCGACGACAAACGAACAAGGGGCCACTTTTGCGTTTGACGTTGAGCAACTTTGGAGTCTGCTCGATGGAGAGACTGTGGAACTTGATTAAGTGTTTCTCGCCGTTTGTTTGCGTCTGTGTGTGGGTGTCCTTTCGTATTACGTTTGTAATTTTCTTGATGAACTAATGACTTTTAGCATTTTAAACAACCCTTTCTTTCTTTGTATGGTTTTTACTTTTTTCAAAAATAAGAATTATTATTATGATTATTGTTATACATTTGGTGAATCTTTAAAACTATTGTTATAAAATCGCAAAGGAAAAAAAAGTATACTGTATAAATTGAAATCAATGGTGACAGTGTATGTTACTATATAACTCAACTATTTAGAAAATCACGAGCATAAGAAAGTTTGAACCTGAAAAGACTACGGTCAACTTTCCAAGGTTAAGTTTTTCAGCCATTAGTGATTTTACTATTAGTACATGAAAAAAATTGTGAGAATTAAAAAGAAAGGATAAATATTTAAATATTTTTTCATATATGTATTCTAAATCTAAGATTTCTGACATATGATTCTGAAATCTCATTATACCTTTAACTTTAAAAAATTTGCAAAATTATTAAAAGTTTTCTAAACCAATTTGATCTCTATTTATTTATTTTATTTTATTTTTAAAAATAAAAATAAAAAATTTGGACAGATAATGGCATATTGATTTTTCTTTTTTTTTTCTTCCTCATTTCCTTTCTTTTTTCTTTTTTACCCCATCGATCACCATACACCACATGCTACATAAATCTATAACATATTTTTCTCTCCTACTCTCGTGAAATTAAAATTTTAAAACTTGAAAATCGTAAAAATAGGAGATGAAGAAAAAAAAAGAACAACTTAGAAAACGACAAGCATAAATGAATTTCTTAGGTATAAAGAATTTAAATTAATCATAATACCACTTCTGATATTTGCAGACGTAATCAAAACGAGAATATTTAATAGCTTACTTTATGATCATGAATATCCGATTACGTTATTTGCAATTTTGTTTCCTTTTTTAAGAAATTCTAAATTACATAGAGTTATTTTTTATTTTTGTAGAATATTAGGGAAAACATACGAATATGTTTCCTAACATTCATAGAACTAGAGTAAGGTTTAGATAATGTGTTCTAACTTTCGTAGAACATAGAGTAAAATATAGAATATGTATTCTAAATTTCGTAGATCATGTAGAGTGTATAGAATACAAAATCTAAATTTCATAAAACATGTAGAGTGTTTAAATATGTATTCTAAACTTCAAAAAGTGTATTCTAAACTTCTTAAATCAAATTTTATCGATCCAAAATGGTAACAAAAATAACATATTTTAGACATTATTTGTGTCATCATGTCTTCTTTATATATTTCATAAATTGTTCTTAATTTTTGCAAAATTATTGATTAAATCTAATTACAAATGTAGTTTAGGAATTGTTGACATTCAACGGTAGAATGCATATATGGACAAATATTTTAAATATTATCCATTTTTCTAATTTCTCCAAAAAAAAAAAAAAATTCCACACTAAAGAATATAATATTTATATTTATGAATAAATAGACACATTTTCTAGAAGTTGTATGGAGTATATACATATATAGATAACTATATTTAACTATTCGCCTAGTTTTTCTATACTTGTAAGTTGTAAAATATAGAGTTATTTAAGTACAAACTATCAAAAAAAAGTTCTATTTTATTGTATGCTATAAATATTTATCGTATCATCATAAATATTTTAGTCTAACCCTATTACAAATAATGATCAATCTATCATATCTACTTACATGCAATACATATGACTATAATGAACAATTTCACGAACAACTCTATAAGGTGCAGCTCACTCTGCAACACTTGGATTTCCTACTAATGATTTTTACATGCACCATAACAATGATAGACAACTTTATCCTAATATTTGAAACCACAACAAACGGTTCCACCTGCAACATTTTCTGATTTCCGATTAGCCTTACACCATTAATATATAAAATAGTGCAGTTTTTGGGAATTGAACCTATATTCCGTAAACGCCTTTAGTATATATTTGACCAACTAGCCAAAAATAAAATAAAGGTAAAACCTACACACGTGTAGTTGCACTGAAAATTAAATAAGATTTTTTATTTTACTTTCGTAAATGCTGTTGGCTGTTTAGGGAGAAGTGTCGAGTCCTATTTATTGTTTTCAACAAAATATGTGACAGGACTTTTCTTTTAGTAATCATGTAATATTTGGGGAAAGTGTTGACATCTCTGTATTACAGCTGATTTCATTTTCTCATCACTTGTGAAGAACGTTTTGAACGTTTTTAATGCAAGAACGGTAGCTAGTCAATTAGTATGTGTAAGCTGATCCAAGAAAGGTAGTATGATGATGGGTCCAGTAGTAAAGCCAAACAAGAAATTTTAGAAGCAGGTTAAGCCAAGCAAGACTAACGATTATACTAATGGATAAAACGATCAATTAAAACTTATTCTAACGTATAATGCTTTCCAAAATCTAACTCTTAATTGAAAAAAGAAAACTAAAAGAATACATATCATGTATACATTTTCTATATAAAAAATATCGGAAATCAAATTTTTTATTTACAGAAAAACTATTGAAAATATACTTTTGGACTTCCTTTTTTCCTGCATTTCTGGACTTCAGGTAACAAAATATTGGCAATCAATATCCATTTTGTTAAGGGTGAATTACAAATGCATGGGATAAATTAAATAAACAAAAGATGCAAACATAAATAAACGGTTTTACCTTCTCTTATATTTTAATGAACAAACCTTTGATAAAAGCGGATGATATATGAGGCAAAGCGTTTACTCTTCTTTGTTTAATCATTTCAATAATTTCGTCTTTCTTAAAACCATATATAGCAGACTATATGTTAATGGACCAAACATTGGCAATTAGATAAGTTTAATTGATGAAATACGTACCTAATGAACCATTGGCATATTTTAGTCGAAGATAAGAGAGAACAAGGTTCCACGCATACTCCAATCTACCATTCAACTTGAAGAGCAGCTAACCAACCAGTCTAATTATTATTTTGTTAATAAAAACTACCAGTTATATTGCATGAATATATAAAAACAAAAAGAAACACATTAGAGATCTTTTCTCTCGGATTAATACATAATTTAATTTTTCCGCAACATAAAGGTTAGAATGACAACTTTACCTTCATTGGATCAATATTTCTTCAAAACAGAATCATAATTTGTTGTAACCAGCGGGTGCATCAACTGTTAAATAAAAAATAACAAAGATAAATATAATATATTATTATAAAAAAGTATAAAAACATTAAAATTATATTGTTATAATAAAATATAAAAATATTAAACCGATTAATAATAAAAAGCCATATTTAAAGTACTTAATAATTATTCAAAACAAATAAATTTTATAGTGAAATTCTTATTAATTTTGCATTTGGTTCATCACTAAATTGTATAAAGTAATGTGACAAATTGTAAATATGTGTTTGAATTCGTAGATCTTCATGATTGTCTTTATAAATATTATAAAGTTTCTTCAATAAATACAAACGACTTTTGGCTCGAGTCCAACTCAAATCAGTTCCAAACTGGTCGTAAATCTTCTTAAGAATATTTTTTTAAGTTCACTTAGAAGCCATAATTATAATAGAAAAAAAACAAAATAGAGAGGATAGGGTTAGAAAAAAATAATTAGGGTTTGAGAACAGAGAACCTGATACAATATATATATATAGGGGTATATATATATAATTTTAAATTTTTTTCTAACTCTAGCGATAATTTTTTATAAAAGAATTTAGTTTTTTTTTTATTACCCGCCCGCAACCGCAAACGCTTGCAGGAAGCAGCTTTTGAAATCTGACGATATAGAGCGGTTGAAAGCAGTTCGGAGCGGTTTAGAGCAGATTCTTTGATTGTTTTCAATCGCTAACAACCGCTACCACCCACAAACACAGCGTTTGCGGATAGTAGACGAAGAACCAATCATCACCTAACTTGCCACCTTACCGCTTTTTTGAGATTTTGTCTCATTTGGAAAATTGTTCGTGGACGATGACCATGCACGTTTCTTTCCTTTTTTCTACAAAAACAGCCCTTATACTGTTTTCCTAGTCATCAAATGTGCACAAATAGTAACTTTTTTTTTTTACAAATTTGAAATGGTTTGTGCACTTACAAAGTAATTAAAAATACATGAAATTGAAATATAAACCTTGTTAATGGAAAATATTAAAATGTAGATATTGTGATAGAAAATTATAGTTTAAAAAAAAATAGCAACTATTAGTGTGGAAGGTATATATATCTTTTATGTGATTTCAAGGTCTTACGTAGAAATATTAGCATATAGATTTAGTTTTATGCTGAAGAAGAGTTGAATCTTAGTGTACAAAATTTAAGGGAGTTTATTGATTCATTAATTTTAACTGATTTGGAAATGCAAAGCAAAATCATGTCTTATTAGATTTTTTATTTTACAATTTTTGTCAAAATCAAGTGTTATTCACTCAATGATTTGTAAATACTAGTTAAAGTCATATATTATTCGTTAAATAATTTATTGTTGGACCTCAAATCTACTGTATATTTTTCAAATGGATTTGATTGATTTGAAAGTGAAAATAGAAATATTCAAATTCATTGGTGAAACATGTTTTTTTCTTCAAAATCCTTGTATATTGATTTCAAATTGTATAAAACTTTCTAAATTATATATATCTTCACAAATCAATTAACCAATAAATGTCCCTAAGAGATTTTACTTACTCCATATAAGGAAATTGCAACGAATGACCGGCTTGGTGAGACATTAATTATATATGTATCATATATGATTATAAACTCATATGTAGCAAAATATTAACAAATTGTAGCTATAGGAACCGTGTTTTTATACTACAAGGACAAACTGAATAATTACAAAGAAAATTATAAAGTATAACAA
The DNA here is from genome assembly GCA_004349715.1 of Crucihimalaya himalaica. NCBI lineage: Eukaryota > Viridiplantae > Streptophyta > Magnoliopsida > Brassicales > Brassicaceae > Crucihimalaya > Crucihimalaya himalaica. The sequence continues at coordinate 147,174 of SMJT01000114.1, read as the reverse complement.
AATGATTACAAGAGTAATACCGATACTATATATGAGATTGTGCTCGTGGAAATAAAAAAAATAGTCAAATCATTCCACCAAGAGAATTTGCCAAAAATATTCTTGGGACAGAGGTTGGCGCAACATATCAGATTTAGGTTCCAATCGGAGCTCGCATATATCTAACCAATGTGTTGCATGTGGTATAGTGATTTCAACTCTATAGCCTAGAAATAAATTTGTTACATCCTCAAGTTCGATTTCATTGTGTGTGAGTGAAAATATTCAGGATGATCCATCTTTCATTTGAATTTCAGCCCAAATACTCTATTCTTTTTGCGTTTTCGGAAAATATCTTATCAAAGAGTCTGCCGTTTCGACGAAATTCAGAATCCTAGAGTAAACTCTCAAACAACATAAATTTCTTAATTATGTTATGTGTACTAACCAGGTGTCGATTAGAAAAGTAAAAGAAAATTCTAATTTTGTATGTATCGTATAGTTAGCAATGGATGTTAGCGATTATACAATAAATTTGTCACTTGTTAATTTATACGCAGAAATATATTGATTGAAACAATAAAGATTTTGCCTAAAAGTATTATGTCCATGGCAAAATCTTTATTGTTTCAATCAATATATTTCTGTAAATTTGAAGGTAAAGAAAAAAGGACTGAAAAGGACAAAGAAAAAAATCAAAACAGAGGGACTGATTAGGACTGAGACAGAGATGTTTTGTGTCCACGAGAATGGACTGTGAGTGGAGATGGTAATAATATGTAGACAGTTCTTTAATTGTTTTTGTCTTGACATCGTCGACCTTTTCAGTCTTAGCTGTATTTGATGCACTATACTTAATGGAAGTTGTAACTTTTAGATTTCACATACTCTCGTGGACACAAAACATCTCTGTCTCAGTCCTTTTCAGTCCCTCTCTTTTGATTTTTTTTTCTTTGTCAACAGGCTCTATTGCAAGAGAAGGTTTTTTATTAGATCCTGTCTCAAATAATAACAAAATACATAAGAGAACAAGACGTGTATACTATGGATTTTCTATTAGTTAGGATTTAGGAATTACTGTGGATTTTTTGATATATAAAAATGGGCCTATAATGAGCTTATAAACACTTTAACAGGCCAGTCCATCATCCTTTTATCCTTGGGGGTCAAATATAGCTAATCTAAATGGCGAGAGCATAGCTTTATAGCTCCCTTGGAAGAACCAAGGTCTAAAGGTAAGAATGAGTTACTTTACCCGGGTCTTAATTATAGATAGGATACTTGGCATGAATACTATGGTGGTATAATCAATAAATGATTTGTGTAAAAATATTAAAATAATAAATCCTACATTATTTAATCATGGGTTTTAAATGTAACTAGGGGAAAATCCGGGCTACGCCCGGGTAAACATTCGACAGTTATATAATTTGTTTAAAAATTTATATTTATTTTTCTGATATAATAGAAAAAATTCATATGATATCACATTTTTTTCTCAAAAAAATATAGGGTACGACTACATAAATATAACACCTATTCTTGAATCTTAAACTCTGGTTTTGATTTGTTATCTAAATCATGTCCTTGTCATATGCTAAGTAGTATGTTTTGATATCTTTCTTTATTTACTATGAAGAATGAGAAACATATTATACCTTATGTTTGTTAAGATGGTATACCACTTAAAATTTTAGAAACATAAAACATAAATAAAATAGCTAACAAATCAAGATTTGAACTGATATCAAATAAAATAAGAAAATTTCTTTTCAAACTCGGAAAATTTTAGAAAATTTATTGACTATCAATGTTCTTTACTCTATACGCATATTCCAGCTTTTTACTACGCGTTACATGCAATTGTCATTCATAAATTTAAATAATGAAAATTAAAGATGCATCTGTCATTCATATGAATAGTTTAATTTTGAATCAAATTTTTGGAAAGAAAATGTTGTTTTTAAATGTAAAACGGTCGTTGCAAAGTAATACAAAATGTTTTAAATTTTTGTTTTTCAGTTTTACACGAATTTGCAAAGCTAGCAATATATTTTAATATATTGTAACTGGAAAAATTATATATTATGTATGTATATATTATTTTGTAATTTTTTAAAAAATTTTTGTTTTAAACATTGTAACTGTTCATATGTTTAAGAATTATTATATTTTCTATTTATTGTTACTTTGATATCATTATAGCTATATTTATTAGGGTTAAAAATGTGGGGCTTCTTGCTAAAGTAGACCCTTATTTGAAGTCAATTCCAAAACTAGACCCTTCTTCCTTTTCTTTTCAAAATGCCTTAAAATACCCTCCCCAGCTTTTTTTTTCACAAAAATACCTAGCGCAGACTTCTCCTGTAAAGTCTGGTAGCTGGGTTTGAAAAACAATAACCCAAAGATTCTCACGTAATAACGAAAATGCCATCGTCTTCAATAGTTCCCAACCACACTTACCAAACAAAATTGAGCTCTCAATGCGTCAAACAACCGAAATAAGTGATGTTAATGCTTTAAAACTGAGTTAAAAGCTCCATTTTTGTCGATCTCCTCTCTCATTTCAACCATTTAACTCTATAATATCGTTTTCAATATTTACCATCCATATATCTTGCGATTTACTAAGATTCGAGCATAATAACGCTTGGGTTGCTTGGGTATTGTTGGCGTGATCAGTTCTTGGCCGTTTAAGAAGCTAAACACAAGCTCAAACCGAATCTTGGTAATTTTTGCTTCATTTTCTCCGATTTTCCAGAAGGCACAGGACTTTCATGGGTGAAGTCTCAATAGTCAACTGGGGGTTAGTTTTGCAATTGACTTTTGGGTCTCAGACTTCACCATTGAACCACGATGAAGTCTGAAGTTCTCCTTTGAAAACAAAAAACGGTGTTTAGACTTCACCGTCGAAGTCTGGTTACAAGGGGTCTAGTTTTGCAATTGACCGTTAAGTCTGACTTTGTACAAAGACTTCTTCTGTGAAGTCTGCGAAAAAAGGCGGTTAGTTTTGCAATTGACCGGAATGAAGAGACTTTTATCGAGACTTCATCTGAGAAGTCTGCGTGAAAAAGGGGTTAGTTTTGCATTTGACCAAAATTACGAAACATTGACTATTGGTAGACTTCTCGTATGAAGTCTACAACCATCGGTAATCTGTAATTAAATAAATTTTTTGGTCAATTGCAAAAGTAACCCTTTTTCTAAATAGACTTCTCAGACGAAGTCTTATTTAAAAGTCATACTCTGGTCAATTGCAAAACTATACCCTACTTTATGGGTAGACTTCGCCGAAGAAGTCTCTGAAGGCAAAAAGACTTCATCGAGGAAGTCTAATTACGTAATAGACTTCCTAAATGAAGTCTAATCCGAAAAGACTTCCTAGATGAAGTCTACTAAAAAAAGTCAAAACTGTGGTCAATTGCAAAACTAGACCCCAAACTGGTATAGACTTCTCTGACGAAGTCTCCTTGTGTAGCAGACTGCGCATGTGAAGTTGCTAAAAAAGTCAAAATCTGGTCAATTGCAAAATTAGACCCGTGCTTCAGACTTCACAGGCGAAGTCTGCTTTAGATAGCAAGCAAACAGACTTCATCGGAAGAAGTCT
>SMJT01000114.1:96238-138605 GCA_004349715.1 Crucihimalaya himalaica | reverse complement strand
ATCATTTAATCAGTAGAGCAACCCAATGCATAGCCTTGATGTTAAGGATGTGTAGATTCATCCACATCTTCATCCCACATCTTTATTAGATCTGCAAAATCTGTTGCTCTCCAGGTGCAAGATCATACGCACCAGGAGGTAGCCATCTGCCCTTCCGTGTTCACATCACAGTTGTTCCGAAAGTCGTCATACTTAGACCTCCACAACGTGGTGAAGATGGAATCAACGAAGCAGATTTTGTCGCTCCTAAACCATTATGGATGCTTCTTGAACGCTTGACTTAGTAGATTGATTCCAGCATCAATGTGCTGTAGTAAGCAAATAATTAGTTATTTGTAAAGCAACTCTTACAAGTAACGATAAAAAAAAAAAAGTATCCATATAAAGTCTGAGAGTGAAGTTTGAGACTTCACTCTCAGACTTCACTCTCAGACTTATTACAAGAGTCTCACCAAGTCCCAAAGCCATATTCTGGAGTCATAAGCACTTGTACCAGTGTGTGTGTGAGTGTTCCTTAGGTTTTTTCTCCTTCAACTCCTTTAAAATGAAGTTACACACATTCAAAATCACGTCACATAAACTATGTTTAAAAAGGGTTATTAAATAGTGCAACTTACGGCAAGTCGCCAAGAAGGCAGTCAGCTTGCCTTTTTGTCAATGGCAATAGGACCAAAAGGAGTCATAGCTCATTGCCAGGCCGAACAACCAGCCTCTCTTGGCAACTTTTTCTATCACCCATCTTCTTTAGCTATTAGCATTGCTGCTTTCTCTCTTCAAGTTCTTTTGCCCTTTTTGCTTTATCAAACCCGTATCTACATCTTTGGAGTTTTCTACCAGCACAACACTGCCTTCACTGCTCTGCATAGTTTGAAGCAAACATAGTTTGAAAGCAATTTTTCAATGGACAAACAAACATCTTTTTATTGCAAAGCACAAACAAACATCATTCTAAACATTTTCCCAACAACAATCCAAAATAAGAGTTTAAACATGCCAACAAATTTGCACATTCATCTGTGTCACTGACTACTCATGGCAGCTACTCTTTTACTTTTTCCTTGCCCCTTGGAATCGTTGGGATAAGGTTGAAGACTAACCCCTTCCTCAGGTGATTTGATTTGGCTTCAGATTCAGCCTGCTTCTCCTGAGGATTATCTTTCACTTCTCCGGGTATATCTTCATAGCTCCGCTGGTGAACTATCAAAAGCAGAACTCAGACCGTCTATCTCTTCTCAGTGAGTAAGACAATCTTCGTTCCAAGCTCAACCAACTGCCCCTTCAACTCTGCCTCAAACGTGTTGAGTCGAGTGTCAACTACATCTTTCAACGCATCACATATGCGCTGCTCAAATTCAGGGGATAGACGAGCTTTCTTCAAATCTACTCATTTCAGGAGCTTCTAGCTCCTCATTAAAGCCATGATAAGGCTCATCCTTCACCTCATCCTTCACTTGCCGTTCAAACTCAAAGAACCTTCACCTTTGAAGTTTGTGAGCAACTCACCCGTAGATCGCTGTAGGTCCTTTACTCCACTGCCAAGGGTTATTTGAGAAATGTCCATACATTGCTTTCACAATGTTTACAGCTTTAAATTGTTTATGCCAAAATCGGTAAATGTACAGCTACAGCTGTAAATTTTTTTGCCCAATTGTTTTCCCCCCAAAATATAGATAAATCGGTTGACATTACAGAGGAAGTCGGTAGCAGCCTTCGCCAAACAAGTCTCTATAGAAGTCTGCATGTGAAGTCTGGCCATGAAGTCTATAGTCTGTCATTTTCAGACTTCATTTGGAGACTTCGCTAACAGACTTCAGTACATTACAGCGGTAAATTGTTTAGTAAATTTTTTGTTTTTTTTTGTTCCCCCAAAATTAGTAAATCGGACTTTACAAAGGAAAGTCGATTGCTCGTTGAAGTCTGCGTGTGAAGTCTACCTCATGAAGTCTATACAGAACATTATTGAAGAAGTCTGTAACCCTTTAAAACAAAATGTATAAGAACTCAGAAACGCCATGCAATATTTTTTTTTTAAAGTCACGTCCTTGAGATAAGATACGTCCGTTCTCTTCAGTTTCCCATCTATTAATCTTTTCAGTATTCCCTAGTAATTATTCCACCTCCATAGTCGTATTCATTTCTTCTTCAATGCTTTATCTCAGAAACACAAAAACTCACAACAAGAAAAACAAAAAACCCGATGGATGCTTACAACCTCTAGAGCCGAAGCAAATGAAAGAGACAATGGCTGCAAAACAGAATTGGTGTTTTAAAGTCAGATACTCCGCGCCTACTCTTCTCCGTTCTCAATGGAGGTCCCTAGGTCCTACGTATAGTAGATGAAGCGGTGAAGAGATATTCACTTACAGCAGACATGCAGTCACATGGAATCTGACAATACAATACTTTGGTGATGCTTCTTTTTATGCAGGGAACTTAAGATGGAGTTGATGATTACTCCAGAACATGTGCCAGGTTCTCGGATTGAGATAGTATGAAAGGCACTGATTGAAATACAGAATGTAGGCAGTACAACCAGGATTCGCAGCATTCCGTGCAACAAAACTCTCATTTTCAAACTTACAATCCAGTCTACCCAGTATACAAAGACTGGAATCATAAAAAATCGATGCCTTTGAACGAGGCGAGCACGACTTGGATTTTTTAAGTTTTGACCCAAATACCGTGACATCAAAACCAAATACGAACGTTGCTATTAGTATGCATGCAAATTTTCGTTAACCCATAATTTATATTGCATGTAACTTTATTTAACTAAAAGAGAACCCTAAAATAATTATCATAATATTTAGTAGGTGTAGACTTAGATTGATATTAAAAACTGACGAAGGATCGCCATTTTATATCAAAAAACTATCAACTCTAAAGTTATAACCCTAAAAGATATATGTATGGTTCTACACATTGCAACCTCTAACCTAATGCCTCAACATGCGTTACATAAATGGCTAGTCTGTTATGTAATTCTTTTTAAAACCTATTCGATCTGATTTACAATAATATTTCTTTCAAAAATTTTGATTGAAATATTTTTTATCATTTTTTTTATTAAAATCTCCCACATTTAATTACGTTCCAGACTTCATGGTCGAAGTCTGAACGTAATTAAACCGTAGATTTAAATTATGAAAATAATAAACAAAATAATCTCAATGCAATTCTCTTCTTAAGAATAAGAGCATTACCCAAATATGAACTTTATAAATTAAATTCAGAACTTCATAAAATAAGGTGATTTACTATGTTCTATGCAATGATTATACCACTTCCTATGTAGAGGACAGTCTGTGCTGGAAATCTACTGGAGAAGTCTCATAACTAGGTGTTCTGTATTAATACGAAGTCTCTAGTGAAGCATCTACTCGTGAAGTCTACTTTTGGAAGTCTCATAGGTTTCTGCATGTTGTAGACCAGTTCTTTTTATTTTGCGGTTTCGAACTTTGTATTTGATTTACAAATCAAGATTCCAATAATAATTAACATTAATAAAGAGAAATTAATAGATAATTAACTAATAAGAAATCAAAGGTTCCAGATAGATAATTAACATAATAAGAGAAATTTAATATAATTAACATACAGAGGAAGTCTGTGCTGGAAGTCTACTGGAGAAGTCTCTCAACTGGGTGTTCTGTATTGAATACGAAGTACATCTTGTATATACTACTCGTGAATCTACTTTTAGAAGTCAAAGGTTCCAGATAGATAATTACATAATAAGAGAAATTAAGAGAATATCATCACATAATAAGAAATCAAAGGTTCCGATAGAATAATTAACATAATAAGAGAAATTAAATATAATTACACATAAAACTAAGAAATAAAGTTCCAATCCATTTCAAAAGAAATTAAAAATAAATATTGGTTGTTGTCTAATATGAAGAAGAAGTGCCCGATAAGATGAAAAGACAGAATCAGAATCGAAACTCACACTACTAACCCAGACCCTGACATGTCATGGCAAAATTTTGTCGACCTGGTGAAGTACTCCTTCACCAGGTCCGACAAAATTTTGCATTGCATCTAGGTCTGCGATTATAAGTGTGAGTTTCACTGATTCTTCTTCTTCATCTTCATCGGATCTTCATCTTCATTTTGGCACATCTTCATCTTCTTCTTCATACTTCATCGGATTCTTTCAGTCTTCATCAATCCGCTCTTTTGACCAAATCCCGTTACCTCTTCTTTGTCTTCCGAAACAATCTCACCTATTCTCTACTTTCAGATCCTCTAGAATTAGTTATTCTTTTCTTGAACAACCGCGATAATGGTACGTACAAGCTCATCATTAGTATCAACCATTTCTTCTTCATTCTTCACTCTTCACATTAACAACGCCCCATTTTTCATACCGGTATGGCATCATCCGCACCAACCGTCATTGTAGCTGGCTGATAATCACATCGTTAAATCTATCCGGTCTCACATTTCTTCTCTTTCATCTGATTCTTCTTCTTCACTTCATCGGGATCTTGCTAATCTTCATCTGGATCTTCATCTTCATCTTCATCTTCATCTTCATCTTCATCGTCATCTTAGAAGCAATGCTCTCTCTTCACCGACGCTGCTACTCATCTGGATATGCGAAGACGGAAAAACAGAATAGCTTTTGAAATAATGAATAGACGGTTGCGATTCCCAGAATCTGCGAATCAAATAAAAATGGGATTAGAGTTTTCCACGCGAGAGATGAGAAAGAGGAGAAAGAATATCGATAACTCTACGGCGAAAGAGGAGAAAGAGTGTCGGCGTTTAGAGATTCGGCGACGTTTAGTGATTCGAAGTCGACACGTTTGGTGATTCGAAGTCGAAGAAGAAAAGAGCGATAGGAAATTTTTTAATTTTTTTACACCCAGATTAACTATTGCAATTTCAGTTTTTATCTTGCTTAGTAAATGTAAATTTTCCCCCCAAATTTTTTGCGAAACATTTCAAAATTTTGTATTCATTTGGAATTTCATCAGACTTCTACAAAGAAGCTCTAGCGATAACAAAATCTTACAAGACATCACATGCGAAGTCTGCCGTGAGACTTCACCGAAACTCGAGAAGTCTGTAAGCCCTAAACTCTAAATTTCGAACGTTTAATTCACTCTTTGTTAACAAATACTAACCATTTGACATCAAAATAGATATAATATGTTCAAACTCTAACAACTATACGTAGGATCACCATTTTGATATCAAAACACATATCAATCTAGTCTAACCCTCTAAAGATATATGCATGGATTCTTACCCATTGGTAACCTCTAACTATATGCTCACATAGGTTTACATCAAATGGCTTAGTTTATGATTTTTTTACTTAAAAACCTATTCGATTTGATTTAAAATAATTATCTTTTCAAAAATGTTTGACGAAATAATTTTTTGTTCATTTTTAATTAAAATTTCATCATTTAATTACGTTCAGACTTCATGGTCGAAGTCTGCGACTGTTTATGGGTATTATTAGAGATATAATCAAACCTTACATGCTTAGAATTATAAAAGTTTCGGAATTTTATTTATAAAGTTCATATTTTAGATTAATCTTATTTTCTTTAGAAGAAATTTTCATTGAAAAATTTTTTATTATTTTCCTAATTTAAATCTAAGATTTAATTACGGTTTCAGACTTCATGGAGTCATGAACGAAGTCTACTGTGAGACTTCGTTCCAAAGAATTCTACTGTGAGACTTCGTTCAAGAAGTCTACGAAGTCTACTGTGAGACTTCGTTCAAGAAGTCTACTTCGCGCGGAGGTTAGAACTGTAATTGCGGTTTCTGTTTTTTTGTTTGCAAATAAGGGGGTTAATGTAATTTTCATACCCCAAAGGTCTAGTTTTGCATTTGTTTTAATTTGGGGTCTAGTTTTGCATTCAAACTCAATTTTGGGTATAGTTTTAGCAATTCCGCCAAAAATGTGTTGGTTGTTGTAAAAACAAATTCCAAAGATTACACAGATTTGACCATATTGTTCTTGTATGGGAACTTAAAGTAAAACTGGGAAGTTGTCAAAGACAACTATATACCTTTTTAATAAGTCATATTGTACTTTTTATAGGTCATATTGAATCATCTTTTTTTTTTCAAAATAAGTAAAAATACACATAAGTTGTATCAAATATAAACATGTGTTTTGTAAAAAGTGTGTGCAGAATAGAAAAACTTATGTTTTGTAAACATAGTCTAATGTAATAGTTGTCAATTAGACAATGATTTATGTTAGACTATTTAGCTAAACTTTTTAATATGGCCCAAACAACATATTATCAACACATCTGTGACTTTTTTTATTTTCTCACCGCCGAATCGTTTCATGTTCTATACACGGTAGATTTGCAATCAAATGACAAAGAGCTTAATTTTGTAACGTAAGACAATTACATCCAAGGATTGCTAATGCTATATGTCTTTACGTAATCTTTTTTTTTTTTTGGAATATAAAGACAAATGCAAAATTGGATTTTAAAACCATGGTGAATAATACCTGTCAAACAATCTTTTAAGCCCATTACTTTGTTTGTATACGACTATTGGACATCCAAAAAAAGCCCACAATTAAGCTTCCCAATTTTGATTCGGTTCATTTTCCAATTAGAGAACCTCCGAAGAGCCCTAACGTCGGCGAGCATCCAAAAACCTCCATAGTTCCCTCTTTGTGAACAATAGATGCGCCTGCTGCGCTAATTTGATTTGGAATTGACGGCATGAAACAGGAGATGATGGTATGATTTTCTAACTTGTTGTTTTCTCTTTAAAGTTTGTGAAACTCACAGATTTGAGTATTTTTCTCAATTAATTGTTAGGTTTTTATTAAAGATTAGTGATATATGTTAAAATTAGTTAGAACTTTTACCAATACAATGTAGAACCGAGAACCCCGAAACGAACAGATTCATATCAAAAAGTAAAGCTTAGAGTATATCTTATAGAAATAGCAATATGAAAATTTGGAATCTAATTTTAAAATTAAGTTTTGTAACAAACTGAAAATATTGTTTCACACAAACTTTGAAGATTCCAACTTAAATAAACTTAAAGCATAAATTAGACTGAGTTTCTAATCGAAGAACGATAATCTTAGAGAAGATGGTTCGAATAGCAGAGACTATGGCACAATAGTTCTATGTTTTGCGGCAAAGGGTTCATAGGGCTCAAATTCATCCCTAAAATCTTCAACTTCTTCCATATCCGGGTTGACCAACACATCTGATAAACCTTCCTCGGTTCTTAGCCATGTAGGATCATCACGTTCGTCTGTTAGACATCGTAAATAGCTGTTAATATATAGGATTGCAATTATGAAATCTTAACTTGAAATCGTTACTTTGACTTACCGAAATACGGAACAACTCGCCACAACTTAAGTACAACAATGACCTCCCCTCCTCTGCATCTGCTGAATTTTTTTGAGAAGTCATGAGCGTGTATGCCCGTTGCAACACACTTAATTTTATTATCCCTATATGTATTTACCATTTTTTATGTTAACCAGATGTGAACAATAATGAATGTTAAAATAAGGTATGAAAAAATAATGAATGTTAACATGATGGAATATAAGAAATAATGAATGAAACATTGATCTTTTTTGTTTCAGTTGGATCTCATGCTGTTGTTTGTTTAAAAAGATAATACTTACATAGCATCTTTAATATGGAACTCTATCTTTGTTTGTGAAGGGTTCTGAGGGTAGACTTGAATTGGTTTGGTCTTGCATATCATTCCCATGGTATCTACAATATAAGTTAAGTTTTGTGATTACAATAGAGGAAAAATAATTTCTAGATTTTTCATAATACCTATTGCTACTTTTGGGTTGATGGTGGTGTTGAAGATTTGAGGAATCTTTAGGAACTCCATGAAGTGCTTGTTGTTTACAGCCTCGATCAGCTTGATCCATGTCTCGCTAGTAATTGTAAGAATGAAGGGCGATTTTGTTGGGCCAAAAGCATTGGATTTTCGCTGGACCGTCGGTTTGTTTACTTCAATCCATTTACCTTAGTGTTTTTCTAATCCAGAATATATATTGACATGGGCTGGAGTTATGACCAACTCAATCTTACTCCCCTGTATAGTAAAAACATGGTTAAAGTTTTGTTAGAGAGTTTTGGGTTCATGTTTGTTGTTTTTACAGAACTCTATGGTGTTATTGCTTACCGTTTCGTCGGCTAGAACATAACTCCAATATGGACCATTGCCGAAGATAGAGTAAGAGTAGACTCGGTATATCATGACTTTGAAACGCCAATGATTGTTGCTCTCGCTTGCTTCGTTGAGAAGGTTGTATGATGCCATGTTTCTTCAATAAAAGAGAAAATTTAGATTTGGTTTTGAAAAGGTTTTTTTTTTCAGGGATGGAAGGTAAGGAAAGAAGAAGAGCAACAATGGCTATTTAAGATGGTTTGACACGTCGTAACGTTAAGACTGAGGTATTGAAAGGACATGTATTTTCACTCTTTAAGATCGTGAATCGATAAAACTTAAGAGGGTTCATTTTTTTATTTTTATTTAAGTAGTTAGATGATTGACGATTAAACTTAAAAAAATTTGTCTTTCAAATGGGCTTGCTAAATCAACAGATTGGGCCATATTGCTAATGGCTTAGATCGTGAAATGCTACTTATGAAACATATCGTGAAATGATAAATTACAATCTCATATTCATATATTTGTTTTTGTTCAAACTTTGAGAAGTATGTGATTAGTAGTGACTGCTAACAATTGCATAAAAATTAAACAACAAAGTGAATGAGTAGAATATTAAAAAAGATAATTAATAGATTACAATGTATGAACGAAGGAGCATAAGCAGTAGTAGTAAACCGATACAGAAATATAACAACCAGATAACTTAAAAAGTATTCACTTAAGGACAGTTTAATCCCTCAAGTATCGAAGTTCAGTAGAGGTACTTATGCAGGGAAGTGAGCTTGTCAACGTGAATCTAGTCTTTAGTTTCATCATTTGCTGAGGATGAGCTACTAACGTCAGCCAAGAGTTCAGCACATATGTTCGATCCAGATATTCCTCCATGAGCCTCTAACCTGTAGACATTATGTTAAGTGAGTGGTCACAAATAAAACAGTGCAGTTTAAGGGAATGCTCATTTTCACCTGCGGGTAAATGTTGTAGCTTCACCTATGTTTGGTCTAAACTCAAAGTGTGAAAGTCCTCCACAACTCCAAATGTGAGGGTTTCCTAAGTTTAGTGAATATTACAAATGTGAGGGTTTCCCAAAATTAAATACTATTCAGTAAGGTAAAGAATGTACCTTCATTATGCCTAACACGCCAATGAGTTAAGAGACAAAGCACATGAGGCTGACCATCATGCCATAGTTTGTCACTGAAAGAAATTGCTTCATGACCTAAAGCTGTACACCTCAATTTTTCACCCCTAATAAAGTATCCAATTTTAAATTCATCTCAGGTTATATAAAAAGAAACCGGTTTGCATAGTCATGCTACTCACTTGTAATTTGTCAATGTAAAGGTTGGGGAGGGAGTTTTTTTCTCGAGTGGCAAGTGTTGAATTGGTTGGGCTGTAAAGCTCTTATCTTTAACCGCTTGCATCTCTTCAACTTCAGTTATCATACCAAGCAAATCTGTGAACAAATGGTAAACATTTGAAATGAACAATAGAATTTGTATATGTGTATCCTCATCAAAAAGAAACTTTTATACCTATTGGCAAATCAGAATCATATTCTCCAGAAATGACTCTGTGGAAAGGGACAGGTAATTTCTCACGTGCAAGAGGTAAAGGCTATGAGAAGCCAATGACCGTATTTTCAACAAATTTAATTATGTAACTGGTCGGTGCGTTTTGCTCATCGCGCTTATCGTCCAGAACAATAAAATGGGATATATATTTCCACACTCCTTCATCGATCAATTGATCGAAAGCTTGAACTAAAGAACTTGTCCCAGTATAAGCTTCAATAGGCACCTCCTTCTCACCAGTTTGACATGAAACAAAGAACCAAGATTATTGATTAATCTTATACAAATAAGTAACTACTACATCAATTCATAAGTCACAGATAAGTTCTAATATAAACTACTTCGGTTAAACAGTTAAATCCGACTATTCATTATTGATATTAAGCATGATGCATTCACAACAATTATTGATTATATCATCCAGAGAAACTCACCTGTTCGTCCATCAATAGGAAATGCAAACTTTCGCGTGACTCTACTCCTTGCTGACACCATTTTTTAAGAACTTTGACCCTGATTTCTCAATCCGTTCTGCCTTCATGTAGATCATCAACAAAGCTATATGCGCACATGGCTATCTGAAAACATAGTTATAAAGTATATGGTTGTGAGAAAAGTCACAAATTAATAATGAATATCACAAATTGCATGTGAGTCAGAAAATAAAATTGTTCCTTTTTTTTTAATAGAGAAGCTGTATTTTATAATTTTACCTTCTAGATCTGTATAATCGTCGAAATATTGAGAGAATTATACCTTAAATTGCCGCTAAAGTGGAAGAAAGATCTATACCTTAATTGGCAAATCAGGACTCGGCGAAGATGGATTAGCGGAGTCGATGGGTTAGCGGGGAAGATGGGTTAGCGGACTCGGCGAAGAAAGATCTATACACTAAGGATATGCACTTTTTTGTTCTGAAATAAGCGAAGGAAGGTTGTCAATTGAAAGGCTGGAGATTTGGGAAAAATAATCTGAAGCAAAGCAAAGTAATAATTAAAGAGCGTATCGATGGCCTTTAAGTTTTACGTTACTTTTTCAGAACTGTCAATCGTTTGAACAGTTTTGTGGACTAATTTGGATATTAGGTTTTAAAAAAAATTGTAAAAAGCTGTACAGATATCCATATAAGAAGATATTTGTAAGTTTTTATTCCATTTATGCATAAACTTATACATTATTAGCTATATATTAAGTACAGTTCTATTGGAAAGATTATAGATTATACATCAGCAAATTTATTATACTTATTTGAAAGAATGCGAATATGAGTGTATTTAAAAATTTTATTATTGAAAGAATTGTCTTTTTAATAAATTTAAGTCAGTTCTCTCCGAATTGGCTTCCTCAGAAAAAAAATTTTAAAATTATTTATTGGTCATATGTTTAAGTATTTTTCAATATTACTGTGAATTTGAAACTGATATAATCTATCATTGATGCTGATAATTATTACATTGTTTAATTTAGGTAGTAGGGAAGATTATTGTATCACATTATTTTTGGTAGATTATTGTCTGACGTTACTATGCAATAATTAAAATGCTATAACAGTATTCATTGTTTGACTACTATAACAAAAACGAATTTATAATATTATTAGTTAATGTGCATACAATAATCTATTTCAATAATTGGGCTATTTAAGCTATAGCCTGTTAACACAAATTTTAACACAACCCAAACTTCACATTATTCTTACACCTTCAAATCTGCAGATTTTAGATGAAGATGAAACTGTGTAAAGTTTTATAGAATATTTAAATTTTGCTTCTCCTACTACTAAACGCTAGTGTTTTTATGGAGGTATGATTAATAGTATTTGACAATAATTATGGAAAATTGTATATATAATAACCATTTTAAAAATAAAATATAATTACAAAGGAAATATGAAATTTGAATATAAAACATAAAAATATAAATACAAATTTTCATTCTCTTCTCTCTAATTCACATATGCTTTTACACATATAGAACTAAAGTAAAATATACTTGTAACTATAAAAGATCTGGTGTATTTAAGTTTAATTTGTTATTCAATGATTTGCCTCTTATATAAAATATATATTGTAGATATTATTATATGTTGTATGTTAATCTGCTATACCAATTACCGCTAATCCACCAAAAAGTTTTAGAAAATGTATATGTCTCCAACTTATTTATTTCATAAAAAGAGAAAACATGCCAGCTTTAACCTCTTTTACTACACTTAGTATCTAAAAATTGGAACAGGCCTGGCCTAACTTTTAGCCCAACATTCATTATCTCGTCGTTTACATCGCTATTGATACATGTTTCAACACTACCGCTTACTTTGGAGATAAACGCGATAGGTTATTAGTTCTTCCTGGTTCCATACTCTAATCGAACGCTACTGCAACAGGTACCAATGAATTTCAGGAGATTTGGTATGTATAGGCTGTAAAGTTCGTTTCATAAATTCCTCTAACCGATAATGAAAGTTCCAAACAATCTGTTAGCAATTAGATTCAATTTTTTTCAAATTTGTGTCTTAAGAGCTGAGTAGAGATTATTATTCGTTGATTAATACTGTAAAGAGATGTCGTACGTTTAGATTATCTGAAAAATCTTTAACGAAAACTAACTTGTAAACATTAACAGAGTATGATTTCTTCTTGCAGGTTAAATAATTCCTTTGAGGGCAACAAAATAGCAGATCTATGTAAGTCATCTCTATCTGTAGCATGGTTTTTGAACATCCACGACTTTCAAATAATAGTCTTTCTATGTTGTGTGTGATTCAATTGAAACCATTCCTATGAACAACATTACATACACTCATAACGACACTATATCTTTCTGTTTAATTGAAGTGGCAATGCCAAGTTTAAAAGATTTTTGTTAATTGTTCTGCTTAAATTTATAAGAGTTTAAAATATTAACTCATGACAAACTGTGATTGTTTAATAATGTGAAGTAAAGAAACATATAAACAAAAGGAAAAACATAATATATAATTGAAGCTCTACAAAAGCAAGAAAACTAACAAAGGATTTAAGGGTAATACGGGTAGTTTTTTTGGGGCTTTCTTGGTTCAGAATCTTTTGTTGAATCATAGCTTAAAAATGAACATCACCATTCTTTTGAAGTGAAAACAGCTGACACACATGTTCTCAAAATCGTAGAGGTCACACGAAGCTGTGGGATATATTTTTTCCAACGATTTGATATAGCATTTCTTCCTAGATATTCGTATATCATGGAGAGTTGCTTTTATGTTTGTCCAGCAAGTTTCTGTGGTTGTCTTGTTTTCCTGCCACTTAAGTTGTTGAAAATATGTTGTACCTTTGACCAATTCTCCCCTACACATCAGTAGCACTGCATAGAGGTAGATTGCTTCTTCCTTTCCCGCATCAGCCGCAATACTCAAGTGGAGAAGACCAGATGGTGAGTTTTTTTTATGGAAATATTCGACAATACCTTGGATGTAGTGGGCATCAGGGTTGTTGTGGGCTAAACACTTACTCATTAATGGCACATATTTGGTCGATGCAAGAGGCTTTTTGGCTAAGGAGGAAAGTTTGAGTGCTTTGAAAACACGATAGTCGTCACTTGAGGCTTTCAATTCTTTGCATGAAAGTGTGCAGCTAGCAAAATCTTCAGCACTTGTGGATGCCAGTTTTGCAATGATATCTCCTAGCAAGTCACGTGGGAGAGCTTCTAGGCGGCTAATTGTGAAAAGAACAAACGTTAGTAGAGTATATAAAGAGCATGGGATATGGGATATGAATGATAGGAAGAATATGAAAGGTTAAAGAGGAAAAACTTATTGTAATAACATTACTTGATTATTTTAGAGATTTCATATTAATTGTATATTAACAAAATTTTAAAACATTAATGTGACAAACACAACAAATGAACTTAATTTTTCTCTATGCAAATCTTATATTTTTCTTTCTCACTATTTTGACAGGTTAAAAGAAGCAACGTTTTTAGAGAGTTTAAGTAAGTAAGTTTATGATTGAGTTTTTAAAACTGACTCTGTATATATTAAGCATTCTAGATTACAATTGGAAATTAGGTTTTAAATTAAATGATCAGCAAATTTCCATAAACTTATATAAAAAAAATGCATAAACAAACTTCAAAGTTCTAGGTTTGTAATATAGAATGGGCTGCTAGAGAATAGCCCAATTATACATAACTTCCCGAAATTTGAATTAGGCCCATTTAAATTTCTTGACATCACTCAATATTTCGGCGTTTGCACCGTCTATCGATACATGTTTCTAAGCCGACGACAAAGCTTTGACATAAAAGCTAGTTTTGTAAACCAAAACGGAGAGAGAGAGTGGCTTCCTTACTCTGACGACCGTCATGTGCATCTAGTGATGTTCAATTAGTGAGCTTCATCGATGTTCAAATAGTGATGTCCAATTAGTGAGCTTCACCCAATTAGTTGCATATAGCTTTGTCTCATTATGTACGGCTCCTTGCCTCGAGCTTTTATAAAATTTTGGCAGGTAATTATTTAAATTCTTTATCTGTATTCAATCTTGTTTATTAAAGACTGATAGTAGAATTATATGGTCTATTAATTTCGTACGTTTTAGTTTTGTTTTTAGAATCAAGAAATGGAGGTTTGAACCCCAAATGGAATCAAGCAAGAAGATAATGGTATTGTACATACTAAGTATTTTCAATTGAATTATATTATTAAGGCTACGACTAATGTTAATTTTCTTTATGTTAGTCAAACAATTGATATATGTAAAGCTGCTTAAAAGTATTCTAAACCAATTTATTTGGATATGTGATATATAGGTAAGAAGGTATTAGATGATTTGAATATTTATGTGAAGATGCTACATGAATAACATAACTCTGATAATGACGCATGTATGAAGGTATCTTTCGTTTTATTTTGTAACTTGAATTATGCTTATCAAGTAACTACTGATATGGTAAAATATTGCTTAACACAGACATTAAGATGAGCTATGGAATCAAAGCATTAATGTGGTGACCGCAGTACTGAACTTTTCAGATCACAGGTACACATCTTCATAACCAACCCTCACATGAATAGAAAAATTAACCATATTACTGGTTTGAAGCATTGAGTTTTTATATGGTTGAATATTTCCTCCTTTGATATCCTGTTCATAAAAAGAGTTTAAAACTGTGTTAGTGTCTCTTTATAATATCGTTTTTCATACGTATATGTAATTTTTACCACCATTTTTTTCGTATCCATTTAATGCTTTATGTTGAACCACATATGTTTTCCTCAGTTAAGTTAGAACCTGAAACATTTAAAAGTAAAAGTAAGTATATATACTTAGTTTTATACTTAGTTTAGCTGTTTACCTGTTTCTTTAGGAAGATCATTGTATATTTCTTTGTAAACTATGTTTAGGACTCCATGTCTTTGATGCTCTCCTCCATGTAGAATAGCTAGACCTTTAGGTGATGTAACTCTAAAAAGAGCTACATATAGCTGCCCATGGCTGAAAACTGGGCTTGGGAGATAAAGCACAACAGATTTCAAACTTTGGCCTTGACTTTTGTTTATGGTCATTGCGTAGCAAACTCTAATTGGAAATTGTCGTCTACGCAATGTAAAAGGATGGGCTGTTTGCTGTGGTGATAAGATAATCCTTGGGATAAAAACTGTTTTTCCAGCATGCGTTCCTGTTACTATCTGCGCTTCTAAAACTCTTTCCCCCATATTAGTAACAATCAGTCTTGTACCATTACACAACCCTTCCTTTTGATTAAGGTTTCATAGGAGCATAACGGGAACTCCTTTTTTCAGCCGTATTTTGTGCTTAGGCAAACCTGGAAACTCTAAAGAGTTTAAGTACTCAATAGGATATAGTGCTGCATAATCTGTTCCAGTTGTATCTGCCTTGCCTATGCTATCTGAGCTTAAATATTCTTTTGACTCCCCTTCAACCTGAGATAGCATGTACTCATTAATTTCATCTACATGCTCATTTCGTGGTGTAAGAATAGCTCTTTCTGTTAGGTACTCAAAGTTCGTATGAGAGATACTGTAATGTGCATATGCAGCCTCTGTGATTTGCTGCAAGGGATCACGTTTATGATCCAGAAACAAAGAAGGTTCAACCTCAATGGCATCTCCATCATCTTCATCAACCCTATAATCCTTGTTGCAAGTTGGAGCTGTCCCATCCCCTACATGCAGTAACCAAGTTGCAAACTTTGATTCTGAATGGTGGAACCTCATGTTTTTCTCTAAAACATATATATTGCATGCCTCCCATAAGTATGACTGACTTATAGCTGCAAAAACAGTATCTGCTCGTGTTCCATGTGGTATAACAGGTAGGATTTGCCTAAAATCCCCACCAAGTAGGACAGATTTTCCTCCAAATGGTTTTTCACTTGCCGTAGACTCTTCTGTGGAGAGACTCTTCTGTGGAGAGCAAGTCTCTAAGTGTTCTATCTAGAGCTTCAAATATGTGTCGATGCGCCATCGGTGCTTCATCCCATATGATCAAATCAGTTTTGATTAATAACTCTGCAAGCATTGTCCCTTTCTTAATATTGCAAAAAGAATCTTCTGTGACATTTAGAGGAATTTTGAACCTTGAATGAGCTGTCCTACCACCAGGTAGAAGCAATGCTGCGATTCCAGATGAAGCAACAGGCATAACAATACGGTTTTCTGATCTTAATTTGGAAATTAGCGTCTTGTAAACAAATGTTTTTCCAGTTCCACCCGGGTCATAGAGGAAGAAAAGTTTTCCCATGCTGTTGTAGACTGATTCTAAAACAGCTTTGTAAACTTTACTTTGTTCTGCGTTTAAACGGTTGTGCAGTTTTTCAAACTCTGCTTTCTCTGCAGTTGCATCATACTGTTGTTCTTGTCTCCAAAGACTGTTACCTAATTCTTTTAGGACGTTTAAATCAGGTTTTGGCATATCTTTGAAGTCTATTAAACTCCGCTCATGTTGATGTAGGAGAAGTTCAATCTCGATCAAAGTGTACTGGCGCATCTCATCCTCTTTAATATTCATTCTATCAAACCCAAAAACATGACGTTGCTTTATAAGTATGTCTTCTGACATTGACTTCTAAGAGAATTCCCACAATCTTAAAGGGTTTGAAACCTCACAATATATAAGCAAGAGAACAAAAAGATGTCGTAGCTGAAAAGGGGATGCCCAATGATCTGCTTCGTCCATTGCGTGCAACCATTCTTTATCGTTATCTAGCAAACCTCTAACATGGCATGCAGCCTTAAAGCTGTCTTTTATTTCTCCACTGAATGTTTTTAGGTCTTCATAGTTTGTTTGCCCTTTCACTACATTGACTAACACCCTAAGGTAGTATAGCTCTCCGGAGGCTGGGTGGATGTTGACAATTCGGCCAATAGAGAAACCCCTTTTCCTTTTATGCCATACTTTGCCATCATTGTCCCAGACATAGTGTTTTGGAAATTCGACATATGTGTATTGCCTTGCTTCTTTGCTGTTCTTATTCATATCCATCCATGCAGTAAATATTGTTTTCTCAACATTTGCTCTGAATAGAACAGATTCAAAATTGTCTGATTGTTTATAAGCTACTGAATGTTGTCCTTGAAGATGAATAACCAATTTCAGAACCGAAGGCTTCCTTTTATGGATGTGGAATGCAAATGTACGCCACATTGCTTCACAAGCTGACAAATAGCGACAATCTAAATATTCTTGAATTTCATTTCTTTCTTTTACAACCCTTGGTGTATCATGAGTATTTGTTGTTGCCGTTGTTCTTTTCTCAATCAAAATAGTAGCCTTATCCACTCCTTTGGTAACATATTTGAAGAGATATTTGACAGCATTAGAAGTGTTGCACCATTCCACATTTATGTGTGCCTGATATTTTTTCAAGATATCAATATTGTGAGGGATAACAAAACGATTATCCAACCTCGTAGCTCCTTTCATGACGTAATTATCTTCATTTAAACGGCGAAGGTAGACAATGTAGCCTGATGAATCGATGGTAGTAAAGTCTTTGTATGAGCGTGGGTATTTTTTAGTGCAAACCTTATTAACCATGCAAGGCGAAGTTGGTTTGTCTTCTCCACAAGGACCATGCATCATGTGTTTTTCCACATGTCCAAACGCTATTGGGTCTTCATTTTTGTTGGGCAGATCAGCCGAAATAATAGCATTAATTTCAGCAGAGCTTGGAATCTTAGATGTTTTATCTAGCTATAGAAGCATATGTGCGTGAGGCAATCCACGTTTTTGAAACTCTACTGTGTGTAGCACTGGGGAAAAAAATGTAGACATTAGAAAGCAATTATCTTAGATCACCAATGAAGTTAAACATTATTTCAAAATAGATGTATTCAAAGAGAACATATGCAATATAGAACAATTTGAGTAAATTTAATAATATTTTCTAGAAAATATACAGCAGGTTATGTATATTGTGTACGTACCAGAATAGATGGACTAACGAATGTCCCTTTCTCAAGGTCTTTTAGTAATTCATCTAGTTTCATCTTGAAGACACGACATTCAATGTCAGGTCTATCATTCCCTGATGTGTGACCATAAGAAGCCAAGTGATCCTTTATCTCTTGCCAGTTTGGATTTGCAGTCATAGTGATAAATAAAGTAGGATTACCATATGTTCTACATATTGCCATTGCATCATGATATTTTTCTATCATGTACCTTGGTCCCTCGGTAAAGCTTGATGGCAAAATAAACCTTTTTCCCACTTTTTCGCTTCAGTGTCACCCTTACTTACTGCATCAAAAACATTGTTGTATAGATCAGCCCTCAACTGAGCTTGGTTGTTCTTTGCCCAACGAAGTCTTTCTTGCTCAATAACTGTATACACATCAACAACATATTGGTGAAGTAAGCGTCCTGCCTTTATCAGCGTCATTCCTTCGACAAGTCTTGTTTGGATTTGATATGCATAGAACTCTCGAATACTAATATATGTCCTTTTTCTTTCGGAACTGCTTGTAGCCACGTGAGGAATTTCTGTGTGAAATCCATATTCACCATAAGGGAACAACAATGGGTATTGCAAGCTCATGAACAGCGGGTGGTCATCACGAATGTTTTGTAAAAGGTTAGACTACAGTTCCAATACTATATCTCTATGACCAGTAGTAGAAGATATATCACCAACAATTAAACCTGCTACTTCGCTAGTTTGAGGCAGATCAAACTGTTTTCTTTTTCTTTTTTTACCAACTAAGCGCATAGTGAATTCTTGAATTTCATTTGCCTTGTAGTGATCTCTAGCTTTGCGAAAGAACTTGCACAAGCAATTGTTTTCATCTAACATATCAAGCAGACCCACAAGTATATTTTCTTCAAGATCGTTAGCTGAGTTCCTCTTTGACATAGTCTTCATTCGATTGGACACTTCATTTTATGTATCATAGATATACATTTGTAGGAATTTTGGTGGCTGCCCTAAAAGTGGTAGAAGGGATCCTATCCGATGGTAATTTTTGCAATGTATCCTGAAACATGGCGGACCTTTACCGGATGTAACACTGTGGTCTATTTTAGCTCCAATTGATGTGAATGCTAGCATTGAATTGTAGACTCTTATGTTAACTCGGAAAGAGGGACTCTGATCCAGCAGATGTTCAAGATAATCTGGTGGTTTTTGGATAGGTGGTAGTTTAACGCGTCCTTGCTGGCAACATATTGAAAATAATAGTTTTCCAGTTTTGATATGATTTCCCGTTTTTTCAGAATACCAAACCAGAGCATCACAATTACTGCAATGCATAATGGGTTTTCTTTGGTCAAAGATACTGTGATGTAGAGAAAGAAAAATTATTTGTATTAGCCAAACATGATTTTAAGCTGCTAAATAGCTAAACTATGAATGAATATGTATAACATGTTTACAGCCTGACCTTTAACTGCATTTGAGGTTTGTTTTTTGGATATTGTTGGCAGTGGTATGGAAGTTTCATCTGTAGATTGAAGAATATCTGTCAGTACATGTAATGGGCATATATATTATATACAATAGAGAGGGCATCACCTTGTTGAATCTTTGAAGCTCGTTTGGTTATGATAAGAACACGTCTCATATCCCGTGCATTCTTTTGCCTAACTGAAAAGTTTATTTGCAGTGTTAGTTAGCTATTAACGATTTATGAAAGTGATTGATACAGCAAGGGTATTACATAAGTTGCTATGAACGTACTATATTTAGAACATCTTTCACAACCACCTGTATTGGAATAATAAATAGGTATTAGTTGACTAAACTAAAGAGCATTTTTTTTGTTTTAGAAATAGAGCGACAATATATATATATAAGCTCGTATTCTACTTACAATCATAGTAGTTCAAACATGGTTTTTGAATGCGCTTCCTCATCTTCTTTGTTTGAAATAAAACAGGAGTACATATGAGAATGAAGTATAAGTACTTGAAATTTTGAATTGGAATACCATATATACCTTTTTTTTTTTGCCCTTTACAGATTCTTGCTTCTTTTCCACTTTTTGTAAGTCCCAAACCTGCCATTTTTTAGACAAAAGAATGGCTTTCCGCATAGATCTTGCTTCTTTGTAATGCACTGGAAAAAAAAAGAATTATGATTTGAATGCTACTACATTATTTAAATTTCACTTAATATATAAGTTTTTCAGGTCAGGAAGATTTACCAAATTTGTAGCATACTTGGCAACCACCTGCATAGAAATATTAAAATGTAATGCATATTCTGTTTTTAATTTTTTTCTAAATCTAGTAGGCATACTTAAAATTGTAAGTTATTCTATAGGATAAACAGAACTTACAATGATAATAGTTATTAGAATGTTTTTTGGCTACTCTATTTTGTTGAACTGTAGAAAAAGATACTTAAATGTGTTAGGAGAAGCAATACATTAGTTAGATAATTCTATCCAATATATTTTGAATAACCAAAAGTACACATATATACCTTCATTAGGTTTGTGTTTTCTCTTGTTACCTTCATTTTCTCTCATTGATGAAGATGCATGTGTTTTACGGTTTTGATCATCCATCTAACAACTTCTTAATGGATTGTTTTCATCCTGAACTGTGAAAGCCATTGAATAGGATATGGAAGGTTTTGGACGTTTAGCTTAAGGACAATAAATTTTGAATTAAAACATGGACAACTATTAGTGTGATAACTGGTTAAATAGGAAGACCTTTAAGATTATGTAATTAAATGTGCAGAAAGTAGGTCAATGAATGTTTTCCTATTAGCACGGAAGCTAAAGGGTGCATGCCTAATTGTAGAGAAAACCGTTAAGCCTTTAAGATATTCTTTCTTTTAGTATCTTGGAGTTGTGTTAAGTAAAATTTGGTTGCAGTTTAAGGCTATATTTTGCTAAAGCATATAATGAATATTAAGGTAGCAAGAGTAGGCAGAGTTTTATCGATTAAAATACTGATAGATTGTTTACATGATTATTTAAATTTGTGAATTGAGAATGATCTGAATCGAAACTGAAAACTTAAATCATAGTTGTGATGTCCTACATACTGTACAATTTTTCTTAGCATACAACCATCTAATTATGCATTCATGGTGGTAGATGTGGTTACATGGTAAACTATTAATATCACTTCTATCTTTGAATGGTTTTAGGCAAATCGGGCAATCTTCATGTTCCTCAGATGAAGATGGTGTTCTCTTACGGCTTTCTAGATCAGCAATGATGACGTTAGTGTCAATCCTAGAATTGCCTTCATAATTAAAAGTTGTGACTATGATATATATGTTTATTGGCCTACCACTATCACCTTCTGTAATCTGCAACGCGTTGAGAAATGGAACGAATTGAGCCGTCAATCTTGATGCATCATTAGGTTGAATACCATGATATTCTAAAAGGAAGTGGAGGTTGCTTCGCAAATTTTCCCATGACAAAACACCAACATCTGTGGTGTAAGGTATTTGTATTACGATGTCACTTTGATGGGCACTAGGTCGTCTGATGGTGAGGATAATCTCGTTTGCTGTTTGCAAATTAGAAGGAAAAGTTTTATACGAAAAAGAGAATAAGATGTTGGGCATATCACCCATTTTGGCGTAGTATCTGTTTTTTGTATGCCTTTGTATTGTTTTTGCAAATGCCTATGGTTTATATATAATGAGAGTGTGTTTTCAAAACTGGCCACTCATTATGTACCTTAATTACCCATGGCCGTTACTAAGAACCGACAAAAGACACAGGAAGTGAATACGACTTCAACTAACATAACACTGACGATTCATACATCACATAACGGCATAACAATTCAAGGGAAATATTTAAGTTACAGAAGTCCAAAAGTGTGCCAATAAACTTAAACAGGAAATATTATTCTATGTATTGGATCAAATGCTATTCTGTGTATTAACGATCTATCATTATAGTTTTACAAATCTAATTTTGTGTATATCTAATTATTAGTGTACATTTATTTAACTTTGAAAAGCGTTAAAAATTAGTTTGTGACGGTATGTACTATACATATTGGTGAAAGGCAGATTCAGATCGAAATTTAAATTTTCCAATGCTTATACATAACTCTTTTGTTTTAAAGAGTGTTCATATTAAATATCATGTTTTTAGTCTCTTGTTAAACCAAACAGTTGACATAAGAAGTAACAAAACAAAGCGATACTTTTAAAGATTAAGGAAAACAATAGTAACATATAGAAAAGCAAGACAAATTCAAAACATGAAAAATGATATAACATGCAAATTTTAAAAAAGTCGTATGAGGCATAGTCTTAGGTTTGAAGACGGGCACGTTTATCTTTCCTAACTTCATTTAAATCGGCTGAGTCTATAGCGAATGAGGTACCGCTTGCCTGTTTCGACCCATCATCAAAATCACAGTCACCATGCTTTTTTTCCCACCTTCTAAAGCTCCAATCGCAGATTCAGGACTCCCTTCACTGATTGGAGATATAGCTACAGTCTCACAGCCACCATCTCCTTTGCTCATGCTTGGTTCAATCAATCGAGAAGGATGCGCAGCATTTCTTTCAATAATACGGGAAACAGAGATAGTTTGGCGAGTTGTTTTGAAATTGTAGTTAGTCAGCTTTATCTGGAATTTGCAAGTGCTGCCAATGATATGCTTTAAACATTCAAGAGTTGTTGTTTTGATGTCTTCAGCCGAATCATCGCCAGACTGAAACGAAAAAGCACAATTAGCACAATTGGTTCAACAGACAAAGGATAAATAGTTGGAGGGTAACACTACCTGAATAAGATCATTTAAAACATCATCAGCTCTTCGACCAGCAATTTTTATGCCTTCACCATCAAGGATTACAAAGGTGGAAATACTGTTGTTTTTATCACAAACTGTGATTTCAAAACGGTACCTGTAAAGTAGGGCAGAGTGTGTTAAAGCTAATTCCGAAAAACTTCAAAGCTAAAGCATAACGGGAAGAAACTTGTTTAAAACCTGATAAGGCCAACGTTGTTGTATCTTTTGCACGTATTGCAGTACACTGATGTCTCTGTTTTTTCAAGCTTAGTATTGCAACTACCACATGAGATATAGTACCACCCATATTGTGACAATATGTCGACTACCGTGGCATAACAATAAAAGCTAGCTTCCTGAAAAATCAACATATGTAGTTTAGACAAACAAATCGCTTGTATAGCAGTATTCGGAAGTCATTTCTTAAGAAGACCAAACAATTATGTAAAGCATAAAAGACTGGCTGAATTAGGAATAAAAATGAAAATAATAACCTGGGGATTTTCATTCTGCAGAAACTGATGTATTTCACTGATAGTGACTAACTCTAGTTTGGTAACACCAGAAGAGGAGCTTGCGATGGTAGGTATGTTTTGAGTACTATCCCCTAGCCTGTTCCAAGTAAGTACTAAACTTAAACGTTAAACATATTATGTAGAGATAGCTATTGTATTTAAACGTATACCAGGTAAGAAACTGTTTGGTTTCATCGACATCTCTATCAAAAAACAGTCTTGTGCCAGATGTTGAGCTGAGTGCCATAACAACTGCATATTTGAAATTTGGATTTACAATACTATTAAAATCTAATAGACAGTGTAAATAAATGTGAAAACCTCTGTAAGACATGAAGAGGGGTACTTACAGCCTACAGATTTGGCATTAACAGTAGTGATGAGGACAACAACCGGTTTAACTTCACTATCATTCCACCTTTCTCTGAACATTGCAATGCTTCCCCACAGATATATGCGAATTGTTTGTCCCCTATAAATTTTAAAAAACCAGTCATAAGTTCATTTTTTAGCAGTAGGTGTAAAAAGGTTTAGTTAAGAATCAGTCGAATGCTAAAATGCTTAACTCTTTCATCAGTAAGTGCCAAAAAACCCTATCATTTGAACGATTCCCTTCGACATGCGGGGCTGCTTCCATTGTGGTAGGGGAGTGAATATTATCACCACTAATTAGCCGGAGCTGGCCAATTACATCTTCAAACATTAAAAAAGATAGGTTAAAGTGGGAAAACATAAAGTAACTAATTGAGAGCTGTGTATTAACTCACCAAACAGATCAATATTGCTGTCGACAATGGAGGTGAATTCTTCAAAAGTGCAAAACCTAAACTTCTCATCAGCTATTGTATGGTCTCCCAGCTGCGATGGTACTAAGGAAGTCTTGTCAACGAAGCATATACTTTTTCTGTGGTCAGAGACTTTGTAATTTTTTTTGCAAGGAGTAACCATAAAATCCTTAAGCTTGTATACAAAATTGCGTTTGAGTTGATCTTGGTAACGGAATAGCCTGTTTGCAGGAATAAACCCTTGAACTACAATTGACTGCAAGGCAAAAGATTAGACTGGATCCAATTAAGTATCAGATATAACCAAAATCGTGATGGATGCGATTTGGAGAATAAGAAGAAATTATCTACATACCTTGGTATCGATTAGAAGAAGTTCCTGGCTTCCCAGAAATGAATTAAACGAACAAAAACTTCCTCGTTACAAAGATCTCCATCAAACTCATCAAGGACTTGAAAAGTCACCGGCCAGAGAGAAGGTTGAATTACTTTTCTTGACATCGTTAGCTATTGTATAAAGTCTGAAGGTACACCAATAGTAGATGGATCTTATATAGAACAAAATAATGAGAGCGTTACTCCTGGCCATTGCAAAATTAGTGGCCGACGAATTAAAGAGACGAAAAGAGACGAAGAGGTAGAAAATTTGTAACAGCTTGAGAATTAATGAAGATTTGAAGACGAAAAGTGGGGAAGCTCTAAAGCTCTATAACGGTGATGAAGAACAGATGAAGAACAAAACCGATTCTCGAAGGAAGGAAGAAGAAGAGGCAGCGACTCTCAATTAAAGGGTTAGGTTAATAAACGAAACTAAAAGGCTGACGTGACACGCTCACAGCATCTCTTAAAAAAGCTGACGTGGATAGCTTTAGGAGCCCCAAACAGCTCCTTTTATATATAGTAATGAATATATACATTTAACTGTATATATTCTTTTTGTAAGTATCTTATGAACTTATGTTAGTTAATTGTACTCGCATTTGATTACGTGATTATGCAGAATGTGAACAGTAAAAAATCGAAATTAGTTCATCATTCATGTAATATTTGATTAATTTGTTATTTCTATCTTTAAATTGTAAGAAACATGGAAAATAATGAAGATATTGCAGATACTACAAGGATGGCAAGTAGCATAGGAAGATATTTTAGCATATGATGGGATTGGTGATATGATGAGTCGGTAATTGATATACTTTTATCATGTAAACTTACATAAATGAACCATAAGTTTTTCATACCAATGTGATACTTCAGTTTTGGAGATGCACTATGAAGGGTTGGTGTTGAAAAAAACTGGAAAAATGGCTTGATATGTATACATCTTTTGGATTAACCGGATTTATTAGTTTATATTCTCTTTATTTTGTGATAACTGATATATAACTGAATTGTTCTCCAATCTTACATTCTAGATTTTTATATAAATTGTTACTAAGTTTGCATACAAATTTGGGATAAAGGCTCTCAAATTCTCAATATGGATGGACCTAAAAATATGTTATCGATTAAAGCCCATCAAAACCCAATATCGATCTTCCTAAGAAGACGACAACAATAGTTTACGTGAATACATTATACAGTCATTACTAAAAGAAAAAACAGGTTCCCGGCTGGTTCGGGCTCTTGACGGGCCGAGTAAAAAAAAATCCTTAAAAACATCCCTAGCGAGAACCAATAACATCCCTAGTGAGAACTATTGTTCGAAAAACCTTAGTCTATATCCGATTATTCTCCATCTAACAGCTAGACCTACTCTATCTGCCTCGATTAATGATTAATCGCTTTCACAAAATAAACCATCTGATTTATTTTCTAATCTTATTGCATTGTTAACAAAGACATAAATCGTAATAGCCAAGATCACAACATTAATTACATGCAGATCATATCAAAGTTGGAATTTTTGTTTTTTTAAGTTTAATTTCATTAAACCAATCCAACTGGGTTTGGTGATGGGCTTTACATAGTTACACGGGTTGCAATATGGAAAAGAAAAATTGGTCATATCATCAGAGAACGAGACCTAGATGGAAGCTGGAGACATAGGATCCCATCTACTAGCGCCGACGATTACAAGAAGGACTACTTTGCGCCTCGTCATCAACTTCAACTTATTTGGTCGGAGTAATCGGATCTCGCCCTCGAGCCGAACTGACGACAAGACTAATCTCGTAAGACCTCTTCCGGCAATAGATCAACCCCAATAAAACCAGCTATAATCTCTCTAGTCCTCTACCTAGCAAAGAGAGAGATCACAGAAACAAAAACTATTCTTCGATTCCAAAGCCAACTCAACCCCTTCCAAGACCTACTGAGCTTCAATCCTAACAGAGAGGATTGTTGGCTCAACACAAACCTTAACCATTGAGGTTCGAGACCAACCGTCTCATATTCGAAGAGGATCCGTCACTTAATAGCCAAAGGTAAAGTGAAAAATCCTCCAACCCACCTACCGACTTCCGTCGCAGATCGGAGCTGTTAGAGATAGGATTGACCATCCTATCAGCCCGGCCCAATAGACATTCGAGGCCCACTCGCTGAGTTCACATCTCACAATTCATCCCAAGTTCGAGCAGGTCAATCCCGAGCAGGTCAATCCCAAGCAGGTCAAACGACCGACCAGCTAAAGCCTATTGGTTGAGGCCCAAAGACAAGTTGCCAACTTATCAAAAACACTCAAGTGCGACTCGGCGAGGGGTTCAACTTCACCGCACACGCGCTAAGCATCGAAGGCGGTTGACAGGGCAAATCATTCCCTATAAATGCCCCTTGTACCCCGTTAATAAAAGGATCTTAACTTTCTCTTAAGAACAAACGTCTAAACTAAACTGATCCCGAGCTGGATATTTATCTTGTCCCGAGCTCTTTTCAATCACTTTCATCTTTGATCTTTTCTATTAACGGAAATATCACCTCAACGTTTATCATCAATCAACACATATTGAATCATAATCCGTTTGTTTATATTAAATAGTCTTCAAAACTAACATTTGGTGCTAGAAGGAGGGGGCTTAGATATTTGCTAAGTGCAAAGAAAAGTCACAGAGATGGCCGGACGAAAATCATCAATATTAACACACTCGACGGACGCAGAGGAGCTCGCTCTGTCGAGGACACCGAACCCAAGAGAGTCCGATCTTTCGACATCAACCCGAGCTGCAACGTCCCGATCTCAGACTCGAGACGATGAGATTCTCCCACCAGAGGCCCCAATCGAAACATAGCCCAAAATCGTCGCTGCCGGTACCAATTGCCCATTACCCAAAGCTGATGCTAGGGCTGACGAGATGGCCCGAACTCAACCATCATGTCCTGACGCCGCCCTCACATCTGGAAGTCAACTCAGTATGACGAATGCCCTTCTGCAAACATTAATCAACCAAATGACCGAGTCAACTCGGAGCAACAATGAGCGCTTCGCCGAGCTTGCAGCTGGTCAGAATATCTGCCACGAGCGTCTGGAGAACGTGGCACCTCGAAACCACCCAGTTGCTGACCGCACATCCAAAGACGAGGCGCGAAGGTTCCCGAGCTCGTTCATCAATGCTTCTTCGGCGTCTGATGAACAAGATCGACTGCTATGTGCTAACCTTAACCCAGAGGAACCGAGGCGCAACACCTCAGAATTCACTCAAAGAGAAGAGGAACGACTGGCCGAGGTGATCCCGACCAGCGACAGAAGACACGAGCGTCGAAGCCCGGAGTCACTTCAAAAACTTCTCGCCGACCAGGAGCGAGATCGTGAGTTAGCTTGTATTAGAGCTGAACTCCGCCGGATGACTTCAACCGTCCATCAGGCAACCAGCTCGGCACCCGAGATAGACCAAATTCTGCGAGAGACTCAGAACACCCCGTTCAACCCTCGTCTGCAGAATACTTTGATCAGATACCCGGGCAAAGTCAAAATCCTCCCGTATAATGGACTCACAGATCCCATTGAGTTTATGACCACATTTATCGTCGCTACGGGATGCCATCAGCTCGCCCCGGAGGAGCGAGAGGCCGGGATCTGCCAACTGTTCGTGGAAAACTTTGTTGGCCCCGCGCTAACTTGGTTCGCTAGACTGGAGACGCATTCGATCCACAACTTTCATCAATTGTTGGCTACTTTCCTATAACATTATTCGATGTTCATTCAACAAGGAACATCTAACGCCGACCTCTGGGCGCTAACTCAGGGTCCAAAGGAGACCCTTTGGTCGTACATCGACCGATTTAAAACAGTCGTGTCCCGAGCTACTGTATCGGATGACGCCGCCCTCCCGGCTCTCCAAAACGGCCTCTAGTTTGAATCAGCCTTCAAAGAGGACATGAAGCTGAACAAACCGCGAACGCTAGAAGACGCCCTCTGCCGAGCTTCCATCTTTATCGAGATCGAAGAGGAGCGAGCTCTTATGACCAAAAAACACACGCCAGCCAAAACGATCGTCCCAAAGGACAAAGCTCGGGAAGAATGTTTTGAACCCCGTCAACACTATGACGACGAGTATATGAAGGAAAGAAGTAAACGAGCTACAACATTTACCATAAACGAAAGCCCGGACTAACCGTCAGCCGCTCCCTCCTTTGTGGTTAGCAACGAAATGCAGCCTCCGCCAAACTCGCAACAGAATTCCCCGCTCACCTGGAACAAATGGCAAAACGCCAATTACCAGCCCAAAGATAAGGAAGCCTATTGCGAGTTCCACAAAATGAAAGGTCATCCGACCTCTCAATGTTGATCCCTCCATGAAGCTCTTTTGGCACAGTATAAGAAAGGCGCCATCAAGCTAGATGACCGCCCTACTCCCCGGGAAACACATGAACCACCAGAATAATGGCCAACCACAGTTCGAAGGTCAAAACAATAACCAGCGCGGGAACAATGGACCCCGGGGTGAAAACGATAATTTCCGACGATGCTCTTCATCACGAGATGGGGACGTAGATAGGCAACCCCGTGCCGAACAAATCGGGGACCAGAGGGAAAACACTCCGGAGGAGCAAGAGCGCGTGCAGGAATTACCTCCGGCAAGACAGCTCATCGGGATGATCATGGGCGGTCCCCTTGAGTGCAACGACTCTGTGCGCTCGATAAAAATGTCTGAGCAGCAAGTCGAGGCAAGCCTGAAGCAAATGGAAAGCCCATCGCCGAGCTCGATCGCTGGGGAGGTCGACATAACCTTTACCGCAAACGATGGACGCGGGGTAGCTCAACCGCATCACGATCCGCTGGTCATTCAACTACTAGTCGCGGACTACGAAATCGGAAGGGTCCTGGTCGATACTGGGAGCTCGGTCGATCTCATCTTCAAAGAGACATGGGATAAAATGAGTCTCACCGGCCTCACCCTCAAGCAATCCAAACGATCCCTAACTGGTTTCAATGGGGACACGACCGATACCATCGGGATAGTCAAGCTCCCGATCTACATTGGCGGAACGACCAGGATTGTCAAATTCGAGGTGATTGACAAGCCCGCAATTTACAACATGATCCTCGGAACCCCGTGGATCAATATGATGAAGGCGGCCACTTCCACCTATCATCAGTGCCTCCAATTCCCCGTAGGCTCCACGGTCTGTACTATCTGCGGCGATCAGCGGATGTCCCGAACATGTTTCATCGTAGGGCATAAGCTACGAAAAGCAGTCAAAACATGTCAAGTGATTGACTATTCACATTGATCCAACCAAAGAGGAGCGCCACGTCGGAGTAGGTGCCGATCTCGACGAAGCCGTCAAAGCTGATCTCGTCGAATTCCTCAAGATGAACGTATCGACCTTTGCTTGGTCGACTAACGACATGCCCGGGATAGATCCAGCAGTCACAACCCACGAGCTCAACGTTGACCCAACATACAAACCAATTAAACAAAAACGTCGTAGATTGAACCCCGAGCGGGCGCAAGCTGTAAACAACGAGGTAGAACAGTTGACCGCAGCTGGATCCATCACTGAAATAAGATATCCCGAGTGGTTAGCCAACCCGATAGTGGTGAAAAAGAAGTCAGGGAAATGGAGAGTATGCGTATACTTTACCGACCTCAACAAAGCATGTCCCAAAGACAGTTTCCCTCTTCCCCGGATCGACCAAGTCGTCGAGGCAACCACTGGAAACGAGGTCCTTTCCTTCATGGACTCCTTCTCAGGTTACAACCAAATCCGTATGCACCCAGACGATCGCGAAAAAACGGCATTTATCACAGATTGGGGAACTTAATCTTACGAAGTCATGCCCTTCGGGCTAAAAAACGCAGGTGCCACTTACCAGCGACTCGTCAACAAAATGTTCGCGGCCGAGCTCGGGCGAACAATGGAGGTTTACATCGACGACATGCTCGTTAAATCCCTTCTAGCAAAGGATCACGTCGGCCATCTAACGACTTGCTTCCAAACCCTCAACGAGTACGGGATGAAACTAAACCCGGCAAAGTGCACCTTCGGAGTGACCTCCGGAGAATTTTTGGGGTACATCATTACCTTGCGCCGGATCGAGGCTAACCCGGCACAGATCAAAGAAATCCTCGAACTGCCCTCACCAAAAAACAAGCGCGAGATCCAAAGACTCACGGGAAGAATCGCCGCACTCAATCGTTTCGTGTCCCGATCAACGAACAAATGCTTACCGTTCTACCAACTCCTCCGCGGTAATAAGGAGTTCGTTTGGGAAGAGCGGTACGAAGAAGCTTTTAAGCAATTAAAGGCGTACCTCTCAACACTCCCCGTCCTTTCTAAGCCCGAGGTGGGAGAAACTCTGTACCTCTACATCGCAGTCTCCAACTCGGCTGTCAGTGGCGTCCTCGTTCGAGAAGACCGGGGCGAGCAAAAACCCGTCTTTTATGTCAGCAAGGCGCTGGACGGAGCTGAAAGTCGGTACCCTGCCCT
Source organism: Crucihimalaya himalaica (assembly GCA_004349715.1). Classification (NCBI taxonomy): domain Eukaryota; kingdom Viridiplantae; phylum Streptophyta; class Magnoliopsida; order Brassicales; family Brassicaceae; genus Crucihimalaya; species Crucihimalaya himalaica. The sequence goes on along the minus strand of SMJT01000114.1, from coordinate 107,478 downwards.
CGAAAAGCTAGCCCTCGCTGTCATCACGGCAGCTCGAAAATCGCGTCCATACTTCCAATCTCACACCATCGCCGTTCTAACCAATCTACCTTTGAGAACAGTTCTCCATAGCCCGAGTCAGTCAGGTCGGATAGCCAAATGGGCTATTGAATTAAGCGAATACGACGTTGAGTACAGATCCCGACCTGCTGCAAAATCCCAGGTGTTAGCAGATTTCCTGATCGAATTGGCTCCCGAACTAATAGATATCGATGCTCCCATTTAGTGGACTCTGTTCGTCGATGGATCGTCCTCCTGACATGGGTCCGGCATCGGCATCAAACTCGAATCACCAACGGGCGAAGTGCTAGAACAGTCGTTCCGCCTGGCATTCCCGGCCTCTAATAATGAGGCCGAATACGAAGCCCTGATCGCCGGACTCAAGTTGGCAAGGGGTGTTAGAGCCACAAGCATCCAGTTTAGCGGTGAGTATAAGGCCAAAAAGGAGCGTATGGATGATTACCTCAGACTCGTCAAGGACTTGGCCGCTGAATTCGACGAATTTAGCCTCACAAAAATTCTCCGAGGAGAGAACATCTCCGCCGACGCACTTGCTGCCCTAGCATCGATTAGTGGTCCAACTCAGCGCCGCGTCATACCAGTGGAAAGTATTGACCAACCCAGCATCGTTCTTCCTCGAGGAATCGCGCTCATCGAAGATACCCCCATTACCGAGCTCAATAACACAGACGGGCAAGAAACCACGTACCATCTCCCTCCGTCACTCGCAGAACCGACCTCAATGGATTGGCGAGCTGAGATATCATCGTACATTGATAACGGGGTGACCCCAGCTGACAGATGGGAAGCTCGGCGACTTAAACGATATGTTCGTCTTAATGACGGTGTGTATAGATGGAGTTCCTCCGGAGTCCTCCTAACTTGTTTACACGGGGACGAAACGACCGGAGTGATGAAGGAGCTGCATGAAAGTGCGGGAGAAAATCATTCCAATGGCCGAACTCTCGCAATAAAAATCAGAAATCAAGGCCATTTTTGGCCAACGATGCTTAAAGATTGTGAAAAGTTCGCAGCACGGTGCGAACAATGCCAAAGACACGCTCCAATGATAAACCTTCCCGCCGAGCTCCTCAATACGGCAATCGCGCCTTACCCATTTATGCGGTGGGCAATGGACATCATAGGTCCCATGCCCCGATCTCGAGGAAAGGCGTACATCCTCGTCATGACGGACTACTACACCAAATGGGTCGAAGCTGAGTCCTACAACAACATCCTTGCCGACGATGTATGAAAGTTCGTTTGGAAGTTCATCATCTGCCGTCACGGGCTTCCATACGAGATCGTCACAGACAACGGCCCACAATTCGTCTCAGGACTTTTTGACGACTTCTGTACTAAATGGCGAATTAGGCTAAACAAGTCGACCCCGAGATACCCTCAAGGCAACGGGCAAGCTGAAGCAACGAACAAAACTATAATCGATGGCCTAAAGAAGCGACTCGGCGCAAAAAAAAGACTCTGGGCAGACGAGCTCGATTGCATCCTCTGGAGTCATCATATGACGGGCCGAACACCATTCTCCTTGTCTCACGGCATGGAAGCAATGACGCCATCTGAGGTCGGGATTCCAACCCTCCGCCGATCGATGCTCGTGCATAACCCCGCCCTCAATGACGATATGCACCGAACAGAGGAAGACCTTTTGGAAGAGCGACGTAACGACGCCCTTCTGCGAATACAAAATTATCAGAAGCTCACCTCCAAATACTACAACAAAAACGTGAGGGAAAGACACTTCGACGAGGGAGACTTAGTACTTCGCAAGGTGTTCGAAAACACCGCGGAAGAAAACGCCGGAAAGCTCGGCGCACACTGGGAAGGCCCATACCTCATCTCCAAAATCGTCAAAACCAGTGTCTACGAACTAGCCACGATGAATGGCGAAGCTGTCCCGCGCTCGTGGAACACAATGAACCTCAAACGCTTCCAAAATTAACGCTCCCGACCTAGCATTTTTTGTATAACAACACGGTCTGTCTGAACTACGATTGGCTTGATCCCCCTGATCGGGGGTACGTAGGCAGCCTTTTATCAAGGCAATGCTATAATATAAATATACTAATTTTCACAAAATAAGAGCCGAGTTCTCACTCGCCAAAAAAAATATATAAAAAAAAAAAAAAAAAACCCGAGTTCTCACTCGCAAATATCCCGCATACAAACCTTTAGCGCGTAGCCGAATTCTCACTCGCAAATATCCCCCGCACAAACCTATTAGCGCGTAGCCGAGTTCTCACTCGCAAATTGCCCGCGCACAAACCTATTAAGCGCGTAGCCGAGTTCTCACTCGCAAATCCCCCGCGCACAAACCTTAAGCGCGAAGCCGAGTTTTCACTCGCATTCCTCCCGCGCACAAGACTTAAGCGTAAAGCCGGGTTTTCACTCGCAACTCTTCTACGCACAAAGCTATAAGCGTATAATTGAGTATTCACACATGACCAAGCTCACTCACACCTCTCGCTTAAAGAAAAACAAGTTAAAATCGGCGAAAATATTTTTCATTAAAAGAAAAAAGTTATACGGTGACAATAAACCACCGATCTACAATACCTACGACAAACCTATTAAAAAAAAGGAAAAGAAAGCCGAACACAGTGGCCTACAACGAAAAAGGGGATAAACCCGACGCTCGTACTTCAGCCGCATCCTCCGACGTGAACATCTGAAGGTTGGTCCCATACGGGCAGCAATAAAAATGGTAACCACCGTACCGACCTGGCGTCACGGAGCGGCATCTTCAGACACCTCGAAATCTGAAGGAAGCAGGTCGGGTATAGAGCTGGCTTTGAGCTCGGCTTCATACTTGGCTTCATCTTCCTCCACCTTCGCCAATAACTCGGCCGGAACTGCAATCCCTTCCTTGTCCCGAAGACTCTCGAGACATCTTCGCAAGCCCTGAGCTTGGGTGAAGAGAGCTTTGGGACGCTCGAGCTTCTTACGGGCATCCAGATTATCCCGAATTAGATGGAGCTGAACAGCGCTCTTTGCTTTATACCCTTTGAAGCGGTTGACGACCTCCTCTTTCTCCTTCTCGAGCAGGCCTTCTCTTTCCCTGCGACGTAGATTCTCGGCCTCAAAGACATCACACTCCGCACGAGCGCTGACTGCCTCCGACCTGCTCTTCTCGAGTTCGGCCTCTAGGTGAGCCAACTGGGTCCTGTTCTCGTCCTGCTTCGCGATCAGTTCGAAGCGAATTTTTGCTAGCTCGGCCTCCAAATTAGCTTCCCGACGCCGTAACTCGTCACCTTCAACTGCCAGCTTAGCAGTTTTCTTCTGCTCTTCTTCGAGCTCGGCCGCCTTGACCCCCACTCCCGTCGCTAAGTTTTCAGCTTCCTCCTTCGCGATCTTAACTTGCGCGTCACACTCACGAGCTAGGTCGGCAAGCGCTTTCCCCATCTGAAAACGACAAAGGACGGAAGTGAGAAAGAAACTCATCAGAAATCATGCGGAAACAAAAATTTACTCTGAACTTACCTGCACAAAGGAATGGCGCCGCCATCTCCTGAACGCGCGGCACATCCACCACTGTGCACGAGATTGCCCTCACTAGCTCGGCGCAGTCGGGAGCACTCTCAAAAATTGGCTTCGACGACCGAGAATAAGTAAAGGAGAAGCCGTGCTTGCCGCTACCACCCGCGCTGACGCCTTCTGAAGTAGTTTTCTTTCTTTTGGAGGAACGATCTCCCGAGCTCTTTTTTGACCTCTTCCCCTTAGCCTTCTCCCGACGAGCTCGATCCTCGTCCCGATCAACAGGGATAGAAGCCACATCTCCAGTAGGCAGATCCTCGCTAACAATGGGAATCTGCTCCTCAGCAACAGTGTTACCCTCGTTGGCTTCGGTCCCGACCTCAGTGGGAGGGTTGATCTCTACAAAGCCCGGGGTCGGAATGAACCCTTCAGCATGAGGACTTAACGTTGGAGCCTCAGGACTTGGCATTTCCTCCATGTTGAGAAAGTCGTCGTCCCCGAGATCCATGGCACCGACCTCTTCTCGAGCTCCAGCTTCTTCCCGAGCTTCGACTCTTTCTTGAGCTACTAAAGGAGACGCCGTAGCTCCTCGGCATAATCAGGAACGTCGTACCACATCTTCAGAAGTTTTCCTAAAGAAATAAGAGTAAGTTAACAAAAAAAAAAAAGAATACATAAATCATCAACAGTCAGACGAGAGTACGAACTCACCTGATGCAACTTCTTCCCGAGCTTTGCGAACTCTCCCTTCGGACACCTCCTTCCAAGAAACGTTCGCCGATTGAAGGGTACCGAGTGCTGCCACGAACTCGTCTGATCGATAGGAACTGGTATTGTGCTTTGCTGAAAAAGCAAACAAACAGTCAGCGATTTGAAGTACGATCAGTTACGAACCAACCTAAACAGACGGGGCTCTACCGGGCTTAAAGTTCCACACTGTACGGTAACTCTCATCCAGATCCAGACCAGATCCACCTCCGGTCTTTACGAAGAAGTAGCGCGTCCGCCACTCATCAATCTTACTAGGCTTCTCCATTAGGATCTTCGACCCCAGATTGAAAGCAGCGTAGTAGGTCCCATCGTACCCTGAATTCTTCTTATGAGTCGTCAGAGACTCAAACAATTGATCGGTCAATTCCATCCCGTGCTCGGCAGCAAGCACATAAGAAGCTACCATATTCTACACGGTAGTCGGGCAGACCTGTGAGAACGCCAAGTCCCGAGCTCGGCAATATATAACGAACAACTCGGGAAGGGGAAACCAGAGATGCAACCTCGTGAAGAAGCTTTCATAGAGGCACACGAAGTCCGGGGGAGGAGACCAGGGCCGATCTCTTGATTTGGGGACCCTGAACTCGCACGCTGGAAACATCTCTTTCAGCGGGTTTATAGACTCCCACTTCGTCAAGGTCGGGAACCCTCCTTGTCTGAATGAAAGCGTCGGAGCCTTTTGCACCCTCAGAGCAGTTGCCGCCCTCGGTTGTACGCCCCGACCTTGACCTCGACTAACCACTCTGACCTTCCCAGGAACGGGAGCAGAAGGAGCAGAAGGAAGAACCGGTGCTTAGACGCACCTACACCCCCAGCTCGTTCTATTCTTCGACGAGCTACAGGTACCAACGTGGATACACCTGCATTGCAAGATCGGTCTACTCCTTGACAAGCTGCAGGATTTAAAGCCGAAGCATGTGCTCCCGAACTACGAACTCTGTCTCTGGGACGAACGCTCAAATCCGGCATAGACGTAGAAGCCTCCGCACCGCGATTCGACCTCCGATGACTGAGAGGTTGCGCCGCAGACGTAGAAGCTCCCGCGGTAGCAGTTCGGTTCCTCTGGCAACGAGCCAACAGGACGTCATCCTCATCTTCCTCTTCGTCAAAAAGCGTGACGGTTGGATCAGGAGCAGGAGACCTAACGTCGGAGTCCGAAGAACCCCCGTATCGGCCAGCAGATTCAGAGTGAGAGCCCGATTCAGCTCGGATTCCGCCCAACAAATCAGACATGGTCGCCAGAGAAAGTGAAGAGTGTTGAGAGTTGATCCCGTGAATGGTCCCGGAGAGCCCCGACAAATTAAAAACGCGGAAATGAGCAGAGAAAAGGCGACGCACCTGTGTGAAGGCCGATGACCATCGGAAAGAAAGAAAGGTTTTGATCGGGAACAGGAAGGTCGGGATCAAAAAGTGGTTCGCCGGAGAATCTGAATTGAGAGAAAAGCGAAGAGAGAAGGGAGATTAATCGTTTAAGTGATTGCGGAAATGAAGAGAGAAAAAACAAAATTCGCATTTGTAAACGGCGACCTCGAGACTTGAGCTCGTCTCACCATAAGAGAACTACACTTGGCGATGCAACTCGGGAAACCCTAACTAACACACCATAAAAACTTGACACGTGGCTTGGGCGCGAGAATCCGAGACGCTAATGATTACTTCCCGCGGCGAACTCCACGCGCGGACACAAAGCGCAGCTTTCCCACACTCACGCAACGGTCACAATTAAGAAAACAAAGCGACAGCTCGCGATTAGAGCAATTCCTCCTACGCAAAATTTTCTCTGCGAAGAACACGCCGGGCTGAAACATCTGGATCTCGGCGTACTCACTTTCCTTCATACCCCGAGCTGGGGGGGCTTATGTTAGAGATAGGATTGACCATCCTATCAGCCCGGCCCAATAGACATTCGAGGCCCACTCGCTGAGTTCACATCTCACAATTCAGCCCAATCCCGAGCAGGTCAAACGACCGACCAGCTAAAGCATATTCGTTGAGGCCCAAAGACAAGTTGCCGACTTATCAAAAACACTCAAGTGCGACTCGGCGAGGGGTTAAACTTCACCGCACACGCGCTAAGGATCGAAGGCGGTTGACAGGGCAAATCATTCCCTATAAATGCCCCTTGTACCCCGTTAATAAAAGGATCTGAACTTTCTCTTAAGAACAAACGTCCAAACTAAACTGATCCCGAGCTGGATATTTATCTTGTCCCGAGCTCTTTTCAATCACTTCCATCTTTGATCTTTTCTATTAACGGAAATATCACCTCAACGTTTATCATCTATCAACACATATTGAATCATAATCCGTTTGTTTATATTAAATAGTCTTCAAAACTAACAGGAGCTCCTCTCCCAACACGACGAGCCGCGAGCATCTCCAACCTGGTTCCTACCGGTTATCAGAGAAGAACCAACGTCTTCCACGGCTATTGTGCTCCACTCATCACCGGCGATGAAGATCTGAAGGTTAACTAGGTGAGTCGAGAGGAACGATTGTCCTAATCTTATAACTAGGTGAGTAACTGCGCATACCCACGGGTTTTGTTTCATCCAATTTTTCTTGAAGTTTATGTTTACATATTGTTTCGAAAGATAATGTGTTTTTTTTAATTAACCTAAACTTCTTTATTTTATGAAACATTTGAAAGTGGAAAATAAATAATTGAGTTAAGAAAAATTGTTCAATCTTTCATAATAAACTATCTTAAAAGGTTTTAAATTAGACTTTATCAAATTTCATTTTTTTTTTTAACGTATTAACTTTTTCATTCACCTAGGCCGGTTGCGCTATTTTTTATCATTGAGTTCACATATAAAAATAGTTGTATATTGTGACTTCGAAGTCTCTCTGAAAATCCAAGTCGTTTCAAATATGAGTAGTTTTTACTCTTCGCATTTTAGAAAATATTAACTTTTAAACATAGTTTCGTCCAAAAAATATTAGCATCTAAGTTATGTGTCTCCTAATTTTAATTCATGTGTTCTTTTGTAAAAAATAAAGCATCAACAAATTTAAATCTTCTTGCTCATTTGTTTTTGTTTTTAGGTAAACCACTTAAAGAAAAATAGAAACATACGATAAAAAAAGACAGATACTTATTTTGCTACCTTTGATCTTACATTGTCTCCATCAACCTACATTTTAGCGAATGTAAATAATGAATCCGTTTTTCATTTACTGCAAAATGTGTGGTATTTCTTCCCAAGTATCTTATATATATATAAGTTTTGAAAATATTTAAGTGTTGAATTAATAAACTCACAAAACATCAATCAAATTTGAAATGTAACTAGAAAGTTAGAAATTTAATAAGCTCAATGTAACTCCATATTGATGAGGAAAATGTTAATTCTACGAGAGAAGATGAAGATGTTTGACAAGAAAAAGATAGGTGAAAGATAGACAAGGAAAAAAATATGTAAGAGCATATATATCGCGGATATCTTAATAGTTAAAAGACCTATATATTAAAATAATATTTTTATTATTTTTGGAGTTTTGAGAGAAGCTTATTATTTTTTTGATTGAGAGATCTATTACGGATATCTTAATAGTTGAGAGACCCATATATTAAAATAATATTTTTATTATTTTTGGAGTTTTGAGAGACGCATATTATTATTATTTTTGAGTGAGAGACTCATGTTCATATATCCTTGATGGACATACTCTAAGAAGTGAATAAGTAAAAGAGTAAATGTCACATATCATTTATTTGTAATTTTGTGAATATGTAAAACCTAAACTTTATCTAAAATACACAATTTTGTTTATCATTTTCAAATGATATACAACGTGGATTAACATATATTTACTTTTAAGTTCATAGACATTATACAATTCTAAAATTTATTTACATAATGTATATAGAAAATTAGTTTTTATTTCGCATTTAAATCAATTGATGCTCATATATCTAAAGAAATTTATATTCAATTCTAAAACATTAAAATATTTAATTTACATATAAAAATTTTCATGTTGATAACAAAATTATTTTATTAGTATTAGTCAATTCTATCATATCCTTGTATTTATTTTCTTCTTGGTAACAAAATTATTTTAATAATACCCATCAATTATATCATATTCTTTTATTTATTATATTCTGAAAAAAAAACTTCATAACTAATTAACATTAGAAAACTTGGAAACTCCAACATAATATATTCACGTCATTATTTTATTGTTTTCATTTTTATTTATTTATTGTGTTTTAAAGTATCATCTCTTGTCATAAAGTGTCACCAGTTAAGATTTTATAGTTTTGTGATTACTATTATTTATACAATATTTAACTTATGGTGTTTAGTCTAATGAATTTTAAAAATTAGTTTTATTTATTATCACAATAGCATTTGTTGTTGTTTATTTTAGTTAATATTTGTTTCCTAACAATTTATTTTAGTTTTATTTATCATGATTTTAATAAATACAGACATTGATTTAAATGAGCATTTAGATTAAATTTGATTAGGTGGACATGTGTCACTTTTTGGCGTGCTGACGTGTCATCATCAGGAGATAATTATTCTACTTTATATATAAGATAGTTTTCGAGGTGTACAAAACTATCAAAGTTGGATTAGGATAGACAAATATCCGTAATGAATATTTTATAGATCTTGAAGAACATAAAAATAATCAACACAATATCTAAATATTTAAAATTATATTTTTGACACAATTTTTTTTTAAAATGTGATATGTTTACAAGTTATGCAATTACAAAAGGGAAAAAACCTTAAAAATACACCAACTTATTTACTTTTGGATGTTTAATACACGAACTTTTTTTGTTGCCTGAAAAACACATGAGGTTGTATACACTGGTTATTAAATACACAGAGCTTCAAAAATTTTGCTTTTTACATACGACGCTAACGGAAAAGTTAACGGCTGTTCAGTGTGATAATTAAAAACTTTCTCGTTAGCTAAAAAGTACATGAATTTCGTAGTATTGGAATTTAAATACACGAACATTAAAAATTTGTGCATTTTACAAACGAGATTTAAAGACACTAACTGATCTGTTGCTTCTCTTCATCTTTGGTCCTCCTCCTTCTCCATTCCTCAGCTCCAGCCTTGATTCCAATAAAGACCACTCGATGATTCCGGTGCTGTTCGATTTGTTATACATATCTTCTTCATCATCCTTACTTACACATTTCCTGTATATAAACCCTAAAATGCTTCATTTTCCCCGCCGTCTTGATTGTTTATCAGCGTTTTGATTTAGATTTCCTTTCTTCTCCTTTGTTTTCATGGCATTTTAGTTTATCGTTGCACCCGGAGAAATTTTCGAATTTAATACCGATTGACATTGTCTAACTTCGTCGCAATTTTCTAATTAAATTGTGTCTATTTAGGCTTTTTCGTCTCCTCGATAAGAAAAGTTTAATGTAATCTCGAGTTTGATTAGATTCGTTTGGGATTATGATGACGGAGACGACGGTTCTAGCATCGATGGCGACATGGGAGGTTCAATTTAGATATGCGTGTCTGATCGATTATTTGGAGTGTTTTACACAATCTGGATTGATCTGGGTTTTATCAAGTTAATTAATTTTAACAGTCGTAAGCAGTTTCGTTATTGTCTTTAAATCTCGTTTAAAATGCACAAATTTTTAATGCTCGTGTATTTAAATTTTAATATTAAACAATTCATGTATTGTTTAGCTAACGAGAAAGTTCGTGTTTATCACACTTATCGATCGTTAATTCCTCCATTAGCGTCGTGTGTAAAAAGCGAAATTTTTGAAATTTTGTGTATTTAATAATCAATGTATACAACCTCATGTATTTTTCAGGCAACGAAAAAAGTTACGTGTATTAAACATCTAAAAGTAAATAAATTGATGTATTTTTAAAGTTTTTTCCCATTACAAAATTTTTGTAACCTCTAATATTTGTTTGAATTATTAAAAGATTAAAAAAAGAAAAATTTAAGAGTAGAATCTATATATATAATAAATATTTTTTTCTTTTCTTAACGTATCCACGTCATCAAGGAGTGAGCTCTCTGTAGATGACACGTCAGATAATTAATGTAATCATTTTCGATTCTATATATTGGTTTTGGTGGTTATTGATTAAACCTTCAATGGGCTCTGTGATTTTGACTAAAGCCCACCGACCAACCTAAAAATCTTTTAAGAAAATAAAAAAATTCTGGAGTCATCTTCTTCGTTGCAAAAAATGAAACGATTCTTGGATTCGCTAACGAGAGACTTCGCCTGTGAAGTCTCTAATGATAATTTCAGTAAAAATGCAATTTTAGCCTATATGTAATTAGTTTTTTTTTTTTTTGTCCTAACATGTTTGTTACGTATGGCTTTTGATGTTTTAGAAATTTGAACTATTTTAATCGCATAATTATTTTTATATATTTTTTCTGAACTTATTGGGTGTTTAGGTTATAAATATAGACTTCACAGAGGATGTCTGTGCGTAGACTTCGTTCGAGAAGTCTCTTGCACTATCTTTTTAAAAAATGGATTTGTATCATATATAATATGCATTTTCGAGATTTTAGAGACTTCTCCAGTAGATTTTCCAGCACAGACTTCATCTATAGGAAGTGGTATATATCATTTGCATAGAACATAATCAACCTTAATTTTTATGAAAGTTTCTGAAATTTTAATTTATAAAGTTCATATTTGGATATAATCTTATTTCTTAAGAAGAAATTGCATTGAAATTATTTTTTATTATTTTCATAATTTAAATCTACGGTTTAATTACGGTTCAGACATTTGAAACAACACAAAGGCAAACTGTTAGTTTGTTTCACAGTACACTTCAAAGGTGAAGTCTGTTGAAAAAATAATTATCAGAAATTCGTAAATCGATTTAAGATAGAATATAAGACATTGAGATGTGAAATTCATACATAAACAACAACAATAACTAATACAAATGTAAAAAATTTA
>SMJT01000114.1:65274-91895 GCA_004349715.1 Crucihimalaya himalaica | reverse complement strand
AAGATCAACTGAATGATTATATACTATAAAGTATAAACTCTTATTGAAATTTTAAAGGATGGCAAAACAATAGTGTATATTTTACTCAATATATAATACAATGATATAAAACTAACTTAGTCTCAGAGAGATCTAGAAACTTCTTTAATTCAAGTCGTTTACCCGTTGAAATTGTATCATCAAAGTGCATGCATCTTCAATTAGAGCACGTGTGTCTTAGTTTTTGTCATGACTTAGTCATCAGTCTCATGAGCAAATCAGATAATCTTTTCTTGTTTTCCTTTTTTAAAAATATATCTCCAAATGCAATATAAAACTTTACTAAAAATGTAAAATGCCAATAAAATATATATGAAGGAGAGGCGGCGAGAGTGTTCCGTAAGCAACTGTATCCGAATTAGTCTCTTCTTCAATTATTCATCGTTTAACGCCGGCGGCCGCAAATTCTTTTTTTCTTTTCTACAACTTTTAAATTAGCTAACTAAAATTTTATTAAACCATAAACGTATGAGTTATGAACTTATTGACAACAATTTGTTCGATTAGAGGAAAATTTGTGCTTTGAATTTAGATTACGAAACGAGTCCTACTAATTACAAAAAAAAAAAATGCTAGAACCCCTCTCAATTAGTTACATTAAATAGCAAAAATATCTTTTTTTTTATATGTTTTTTTTTTAAATTCTAGGTTTTGGGTGAAAGGTAACCTCCACTACCCAAAAAAGTATATATGTATATATCATTCTTTTTGGAGTTTTTTTGGATAGTAGTGGTGAAAATTCTTCATCAATTAGCAACTAGGTCATATGATTAGGCACTTCAGTTAAAGGCTTAAAGGAACAAACTAGGGTCAATAAAGTTACCTAAAAAATATAGGCTTTTCTCGTTTGGCCATCTATGCATCAAGTTGTTGACTTGACTCGAGTCTAATTTGCTTCACAGTTGGTTTACTAATTTGGACCGGTATGAATGTGAATTAGGACAAAACTTGATATAGCTCCATTCACCATTAGCTCATCAAGCATTGTATTGGACCCGAGACCCAAAGGAAATAATTCTACAGCAAAATACCCCTTATGATTAGTTTCTAACACTTTTTTTTTTTTTTTTTTTGCTAATCAGTATAAATTATGAATGGAACTCCAAACTAATCTCCAAAACATGTAATAAAATAAAAATAACCTTGTGATTTTAAACGTTTACACCAGAAAAGAAAATATTTTACCACTCTTAACGCCACAACACATGCCTTCACTCTTTAGGATTTTTTTCCAAAAAAAATCAAACATTTGTAAGACATTCAAATGACCAACTCTATTTTTTCATTTTTTCATTCTTAAACATTACACCATTATATTTATAACTAAACAACAATTATTATATTGGTATGTTTGGAACTTTTATGTTAACTTGTACAAAAATCTACCAAGCATCAAATCTAAAACATAAATCATCAATCTTTATGAATTGGAGGAGTGAAATCTAAAAGAACTCTAATTTAATGATCGAAGTAGCTAAACACAAGAAATCAAGATCACTTAATAATTCAGTGGCAAAACAAAATTTTAGTATACGATGATCATATTTTAACTCTCATCATTCTATTTCATAGTTTTTTGGTGCTGAGAGTTCACAAAGCTCACTATGAATGGCTGGTCTTGGGCAAAGGTAGCCCTGAGACTTCGGTACATCGGTTCGGTTCGGGTCGGTTAATTCGTTTCTTCGGTTAATTTTAATTTTGAAAATATTGCCGAAAGTAACCGATATTTATTTCGGTTCGGTTACTTCGGTTCTCGGTTAATTTTGATTTTTTTTTTCAAAACCGAAATTAACCAAATTTTGAAAAAATATATATATATCCGGTTTTCTCGGTTATTTCCGGTTTGTTCGGTTATTTTTGGTTAATTCGGTTAATTCGGTTTAATATTTTAAATTGATTATTATCCATATTGTTATAAAAATTTATGTAACTAAATTTGATTATTATAACTTCAAGTCAACAAGAAACCTACATCTAGATGATTTGATAACTTTGATAATTTGACTATGATTTGTGGTGTTGTGGTTTTTGTATGTAATTAAATTTGATACATACGTGATACGTACAAAGCAAAACTCTAGTACATATGACATAATAAAGTAATAAACCTACATATTATTGTAAAACTAACACCTGCTATTTCGATGTAGACTCACAAGTATACCAACATCCACAGAAGACAAGTCGTACCATGATATTCCACTTAGTGTAGGCGACTGTACAGGAGGCAAAAGCAGAGTAGTTAACTGGATTTTGAAAGGCTTAGACAATCGAACAAATATACATGCATAACGATTGTGCAGGAGATATCTAAGGGAAGACAATGGCACTGCAAGTGCAGATGTGAACTATGAAATAGCGTTATTTAACTGGGATGGCTCACGGAGGAATGGCTGCAAGAACATAGTAGTTTTCTGGGCTGTGGTTCTCCTTTATCAGAGGTTCCTTTTCAGCACTCATCCCACCTGAAGAAGAATTACCAATCTACAGAGAACATAGTTTGCATAAGATATGTGACTTGATACCAGTTAGAAACAGGATTGATAAAATTGTCATTTTTTTGTTTCATACATAACAAGAACTTAATACAAAGCAATACGTCCTCAAAGTCAAAGAGATAGTTGTTAAAGTAAATTCATGAACAAGAAAAATGTAAGAACAAAAGACAAGCTTCATGGTGGTACAGGTACTGGTACTGGTAACTGAGCATCTACACAAGAAAAATCAAAATGAAAATCATTAGTAATAGAAATTGAAACATAATGGGACTAAGTTATAAACATAGAAGTGGAATTACCAAGTGATTCATGGAAATTAAGCTCTTCAAACATTTCAGCCAAGTTAGCAAGTTTTTCCTCTGCAATAGAATTTCTCAACCATTGTTGTGTGCATACCAAAGCTTCAGTCATATAAGGTGTCAAGCAGCTTCGAAAAAGATCCAATATATGACCACTGGTACTAAAAGCCGATTCTGAAGCAACAGACGACACTTGTACAGCTAGAATATCTCTAGCCAACTCTACTAAGATAGGATGTTACGCTTCCACCAAGCTAAAACATCATAATCCATACCCAAACTGTTTGGATTTCGTGGCACAACTTTCTCAAGCAAGTAGATATCAAGCTCGCAACTGTCTTCTTCATTTTCAGCTCCATTATCCATCTCCATGTACACTTCCTCAGATCTATCATACCCATCATCATCACATAGATCAAAGACAGTACTCGGCTGGTTATTTTCTGCATTTCCACATCTTGTTCCACCAGTCTCACTTGGCCTGAAAATCATCACATACTCATCATACAACTCTTTCATCACACGCCTAATCGATGATTTGAGATGTTTACTTTCCATGCTATCTCTTCCATAGAGTTTGTCAAAACAGATAGAAGCAAACTGCATCTTGTTCCTTGGATCTAGAACACTTGCAATAATTACTAGAGGATTCATATTCAGAAGACCATCCCAATATTTTTCGAACTTAGCCCTCATACTAACTGCTTCTTTCCTTACTTGTTCATCATTATCGTTAGCTAGTGCAATCAAATTCTTCTCCACAATAAAAATCTCATTGTAACACATGGTAGAAGTAACATATTTAGATGCTGAAAACGCCAATGTGCAGTTGAAAAAGATTCTCAGAAACTTTACCATCTTTCCCACATCGTCCCAATCCACAGAAGATGGTGGTCCAATCCGTTTACGAGGCGGTCCAACCCTCACTTCTCCATCTTCTTTTGTTTCATTCTCAAGGAAGTATTCATTGTATGGCATGTCTTCTTCTAGCATCTTCTGGAAAGCAACCCTTAGCTTAAGAGCAGCAATCAACATAAGATATGTTGAATTCCAACGAGTCTTAACATCCAAACACAAGCTGCCTCTAGACACATTTCCAGTCTCTACACGCAATTCAAATGACTTATATCTTGTAGTGGATGACCGCACATACTTCACCGCATTACGAATAGCAACAATACTCTTTCTTACATGTGCAAGACCATCATTCACAATCAAAATCAGAATGTGAGCACAACAACGCATATGCAAAAAATCTCCATCTCTAATTAACGCCTTACCTTCCTTCAGCCTCAAAGAGTCCATGAATAACTGTAAAGCCTTGTCATTTCCCTTAGCGTTATCAACCGTGACTGTGAAAACTTTCTCAATTCCCCATTCTTCCAAGCATTGGATTAGATGTGATGCAATTGTGTCTCCCTTGTGGTCTATGACGGGCGTGAAGTTAATAATCCTCTTTTGCATTACCTAATTTACATCAATCCAATGTGCGGTTACAACCATGTAACTACATGAGGTCGTAGGAGCTACTCAAATGTCTGTAGTGAGCGAGACTCTCTTTTTCTCACTTGCAAACAGATTCTTACAACCTTTTCTTGCAAAAACATTGCAAAGATATCCTTAGTAGCAATCCTTCGACTGTGATCGTGATAACATGGCAATACGTTAAGAACAAACCGCCTAAAGCCTTCTGATTCAACAAAAGAGAATGGCAGCTCATTAAGCACAATCATCTCGTTAACTGATCTTCTAAACACATCCTTGTCATACCTAATGCTAGCTGTGAGGGAACCACTACTATCACTACTTAGAACCTTTTGAGTACCTCTCTCCACATGAGCAGCAAACATCTTGCATCTTTTGAGATGACTTCTCATTGGACTTGTTCCAACTGTCTTTGAGTCACAACTTATCTCTGTACCACAATATCGACAACTGGCCGTCATAGAATCATCTTTTGGTCGAATAAAATGAGCCCACACTTCAGATCTTTGAGCTATTTGTTTCCTTACTTTCACTGGAGGATCAGCAGAGGTTGATTTAGCCCTTGCAGTGCTTCTTTTCCTTTCAGATATAGCAGCAGAAGGTTCTGGAGCTGCTTTTCCTTGAACTTCTTCTTCTTCTTCGAACATATCATCGTTGTTGTCGTGAGAAGACATCTACAAAGCACAAACATCAGTCAACATTTATTAACACAAAGCACAAATATCCTAGACAACATCTTCAGTTTCAGATTTATCAAGTTACACACTTTACCCATATTAACACAAAGCACAAATATCCTAGACAACATCTTCAGTTTCAGATTTATCAAGTTACACACTTCAGAAGCTTATTTGTTGATTCGCCTCCTCGAGCCTTCAATCGCAATTCCTCAAGAAGTCTTTTCGCTTCTTTCATTTCCTCTTTTGCGCTATCTCCATGATTGTCCCATGCATCGATCACTCGCTGTTGAAATTCTACTGCAAGACTATAACTGCAAGCAATCAAGCAATGCTTAAACACTTTTAAGACTGCAAGCAATCAGTTGCATCAAAGAGCGAATTGTGTTAATGTAAAATTACTTACTTTCCCATTCCTGTGTAAGCTTTAGAAAGATTCTGGCAAGCGCCGATTAAATCGACATGGTTTGGACCAAGTGAAACATCCATAATGTCTTTAGCAACTGCAAACATTTGAGAAGCGGACTGAGGTCTTCCGAGTTCTAAATAAGCAGCGCCAAGATTGTTATATACGTATCCAACTCCGAAATGTTTAGCACCAAAGCTTTCTTTTAACCTCTCGGCTGCACCTTCCAAGTAAGGAACCGCTTGAGAGACTCGACCCGAGAATAGAAGCAACCAACCTATCCTAGCTGAAACACTTCCTTCTGAATGCTGTTCTTGAGGAAGCTTCTCAAGTATACTTAAAGTTTTCTGGAGTAACGAAATAGCGGTTTCAAACTCGTTCATTGATTCATACTGCATTGCTACTTCAGAGTATGCTTCAGTGACTTCCATAGGCAAAGCTGTTTCTTTCTTCTCTAGGATTTCGCGAGCAAACTCCAAACATTTCTTTGAATCAGCAAATTTCTGTTGGTTTACCAAAGCTTTCGACATTGATATAAACACCATAGCTCTCATCTCACTGTCCTTGTCGGTCTGTTGGACAACGCTCTTCAGTATATCAATCGCTTCCTCATATTTCCCCAATGCAACCTTTATGTTAGCAGCGTCGATCTCTGCACGAATCAGCTCCAGTTTCATTCCCCAATTTTTCAAAACCCTCTGACACAACTTGTTCTGCACCAAACCCTTGTCATGTTGCTCTAAACCGCTATAAATCACACCGAGAAGTCTTCGATCCTGCGCAACCTCAGCTGAATTATTCCCCAATTCTTTCTTATGTATCTCCAACGCCTTCAAGGCATAAGGCAAAGCCTCGTTGAAATTTAAAACGGCAACATAAGCATCAGCCAGACTCCTATTCGCCACACCCATCTCCTTACTATCTTCATCAAAAGTCATCTCCTTAATCTCCAAACTCTTCTTCAAATTCTCAATAGCTTCCTCTCTCATTCCCCTAGCGTTCTTAACATTAGCAAGCTCAAGTTGCAAGGCGTGTAAAACCGGCCTAACGTCTTCCACAACACAATCACCATCAGCCTCTAACTTAACTAGAATCTGATTAGCTCTGTTCAAGTAACCTAAACTATCACTAAACCGTTTTAAACCGAAATTAGGAGAACCCATTAGTTGCAACGCCATAGCAACAAGCAGATTAGGTTTATTACCATCTCCATCGAAAGATTTAAGAGCTTTATCAGCGTAAGACATAACCTTTTCAGGATCCTCACTTTCACGATCGAGATGAAGCCCTAATTTAAGAGCAGATAAACCTAACTCGTTCCCTTGGAAAGACAACTCCATCTCCTTAAACAAACGGACCATTTCATCAGTGGGGTTGGCGGACTCGAACGCCTCTTCGAGATCGATCTTTTCCTGATCACTTGAAGAAATCTCCGGAGGTTCCTGGACATGGGTATTCAAATTCCGACATGGATTGACCCAGAACTGACTCTTGATCAGGCCATAGGTTCGTCAACAAGTGGAGATTTCTCGCGTTTAAGAGAACAGAGAAAAGGATGAAGAAGAAAAAGCATCGGAAATGTAATTGAGGTGGATTAGAGGTGAGATTGGTCTGAATTTGTGGAAATGGAAACGACGGATTAGAGAAATCGATACACTTTTCATTTGGGCGGAACTCGCGTCGACAAAATCCTCGTTAGCTAACAAAAACCTTAAAGAAAAAAAACAAAAAACCCTAAAATAAATATATATATCATTCCATGAAACGTGTTGTCCACCCGGGAGAGTGCAAAAAGTCTCCAGTCTCGTCAACCTTAAAATTTTCATCAAATAAGAAATCCCCAACTTTTTTTTTGTACACGATCCAACCACCACACAACACACGCTCCTTCATAAACGATCAGCCTCTTCTTCAAATCACATCATAATCATTGTCTATATGATCGAGATTGCTTGTAGATTTAGATCTATGGCGGTTTGTAGTGCCTTTGTTGTTGTTAGCCCGAAGTGGGAGACGTTGTCATCGAAATCGAATCACTATTATCCGTCGTCTTCTTCTTCTCCGCATCTGATTTGGAATGGGATGAACAACAATAGGACAAGGAGAGGTCTGATCCACAGAGCGCGTTGCGAGCTTTCTGCATCGGCTCTGGACCAGCTTAAGAATTCTGCTATCATTGACAGTATGTATTTCATTACCTTCTTTTCGTGGGGTTTCGAATTCCATTTTTTCTGGGTCCTGATTGCATTTGAGATTCGTGATTGGTTTTTGTTATTTCAACATTTTCAATATCTGTTCATTGGATTCTAAAAGCTCAAAAGATGGATATCATGTTTAAGACGTTAAAGCAATCATCTTGCAATATTTATTTTGATCCTCTCCTCTGGATTCTCGACTTGCTGAAGAAGTTCAACATATTGTTGTACGTAAAACGGATTGTGGTACTATCCGAGGGATTTTTGTGAGTCCTCAAAATAAATATCGGATGATGTTAGAAAGAATTTTTATCCAAACATTAATTGGTCGTGTCTTAGCAGACGTTTAACATCTGTGGAGGAGATTGTTTCCTTGTTCAATTTTTATTGCTCTCTGTCGTTTTCCTTATTGGAATTCATGAGAGAAAGCTCATGAACAAGAGAAAGCTCATGAACAAGAGAGGAGACAATCAACTTATGATTGAATCCGCTTAACCAAACAAAGAACTCGTTTTCCTAAGCGGTAGATAAGAAGATTTTATTGAGTATTTAACAAGTATTAGGCTTCCTTATGGTAGCCTTTAAACTGTGGCTTCTTTTTCTTCTACATTGTGATTATTGATTAAGCACAACTAAAGAGAAGAAAGGGAGAGAGAGCACGAGTTTAATGAAGAGAATTACTTGTATTTATGATCTTAAAGTGTTGTTTTACATAAGGAAAATACAAGGATATATATAGGAGTTTACAAGAGACCTAGGCTACACAAGTTTAACCTAAACACAACCCACACAAGGGGAAAGGCGCTCAAAGACAGCCCATAAGTGGTCCACACCACACAAGTGGCTAGGTTCCCTCCAAAAGTGGTCCCCTTTAATTTGGATCTCTTCTCCCTTATCCACAATGGCTCCTCCTTCATTTAAATCCAAGAATGGGCCTTAAGAGGCCTAAACCATCTTGCAAAACCCCAGCAACAAGTTTCCAAAGCCTTCTCATGATTTCGGCCTTGTTGGTGGTTCACGTCCGTACGGTTGTTCGTACGGACGGTTCCCAATCTTCTTCACAATCTTGGCCTTGTCTTGATGAGCTTGGGTTCCTTCTTTTCTTCACGGCAATGCTAGGTGAAGAACTCATCTTGGGCCTTCATTGGACATGAACCAATATTGGCCTTCTTCTTTGCGACATGCCTAAGTTTCTTTGATGGACCTCGGCCTTAAGCTTCTCTTCAATTAGCCGAGGCTTGACTTGATCAATTGCTTCTTCAGCCTTGACTGCCACCTTCTTCTCCTCTTTGGAATGCCTTAAGGTGGTCTTCGGCCTTGTCTTCATGACCGCGGCCTTGACTCTCCTCTTCTCTAGAGTGGAGATGCTCGGTCTTGTCCTCATGACTTCGGCCTCCACCTCTCCTCTCCTTTTTCCACTCTAATATTCTTGAACCAGGATACACAAGGGAGAGAAGCAGCATTGTGGTCATTGGCCTTACCATTCACACAACTCCTGTAGAGATGCGTGAGAAGCTTGCCATTCCACAAGCTGAATGTCCACAAGCTGAATGGCCATAAGCTATCGCTCAGTTGTGCGCTTTGAATCACATTGAAGAAGCTGTTGTACTCAGTACCTGTAACCGAATCAAGATTTATGTTTCCGCTCTATCTCGCCACCGTGGAGTCAAAGAAGTCGCTGAATCGAGATTTATCTTGAGCTATGAGCACAGCGACAAGGCCTTCTTCTTCAGCAACAACTTCTGTCATATTAGAAAACCCTGTTTCTCAATCACAACCTACAGAAAGATTAGTGCTTCGGTTGAACCGGAAGAAGAAGAAAGTTTCATGGAAAGATGGGATTGTGGACAACGAGTTCATGCAGAAGAAGAGTTCAAAGAAATGTTGCATCATCCACAAACAGAAGCCATTTGATGAGGATGACAGCGAAGAAGAAGATAACAACCATGATCATGATCATGATCATTGCCATGAACACTCTGAATCTGGTGAGGCCTCTTCTTCTAATGATTCTAAAGCCGTTGCCTAATCAATCAGGTTTTTTCACATCACTATATATTGAAGCTTTTTAGTAGATCATGGAAGAACACACATTTGTCTAAGGTTTTCGTCTCTTCCCCTATCTAACCCTGGTTGGGCTTTATGTATATATGTACATGTAATTTGCAGATTCATTGCATTGTTGATTTTAACTCCTTGATGCTCTATTACAGTTATGTGAATCATTAAAGCTTGCTAATTAGTTAAGTAATCACAAACTTGTAATCTTTTCTTTTAACCTTTGAATATGCTTTTGCGGCTGCTATTGTATTCAATTTAAGACGTGTTTTGAGTTTTTTCTCATCATCAATCTTCATATGGTCTCCAAAGAGCGATTAAACTTGATTACAAACTTGTATAGTTTCATCTCAAATCTTGACCAGAGCAATACTCAGTCATAAATCTTCAATGACTAGACGCTGGAAAAGCAATACTCATGTATGGATTCGCTGCTGGTCGAATGCTTTGGTTGGTCCAATGATTGATATGGCTCTTCGATGTGGGTTATATAGTTGGCTCCAGGGACCTTGGATTGGTCTGCACTTGATCGATGTGCACGGCCAATATGGCTTATGAGAGTTGTTTGACGAATCATGGATCAGTCGTGATGAAATGATTCAATGAACTCTAGACACAACTTAGGATATCTAAAGACACCTAAAGTCCTTAAATTTAAACCTTTTTTTAACATCCCTACATTTGAAGTAGATGAATGCAGCGGGTCGACGCAAACTACATTGTGTGCTATCATCGGAAAAGGGTAAAAACTTTGTTATTTAAAACAGCTACATATGAGAATGGTATGAAAAAGATATTCTAGGGGATAAGCAACGTGAGTTTTCTATTAATCAAAGTGTGTAGCTGTCTATTAATGTGAGTTTTTTTAAACTTATAATCTTTCTCCTTCCCAAAACCCTAATGTCTCATTTCTTGTCTATGATCATTTTGCATTTGAGGGCTTTTACGCACCTTGCACAACTTCAGTACCGTTCCAGGATAGATATGTCTTTATCGTAATTAAATACCTTAAAAATCCAGATGGCTGAGTCATATCATCATTATCTTTGATTGTAATGATGATGTAAGACCACATCATATTTATTAGTAACTTTTACAACAGCCATTATTAATCGACAACTCTTTTTTTCATATGTTTATCCAAATAAAGAAAAGTCAAGTTGGCTGAATTAAGTTGACATACATACGTAAGCGTTTTAACAAATACATTTTTTTGGTCTCTAAAAACGGTTTAAATACGTATGAGCAATGCATCTAAAAAGACAAATTAGTTGCTAATATACAAGTCAATAACCCCAATGCTTTATTCATCCTTTTGTCCAATGGTCGGTTCTTTGTGATGCAAAGCCCGCAATATCTGTGAAACTGCTACACAATATGAAACTCAGCTGAGTAAACCAGGAAATTGCGGTTTCAAATCTATGGCGGTTTCTAGTGCCTTCGTTGTTGTTAGCCTAAAGCTAGAGGCATCCTCATCGAATCACCATATTTCGTCGTTTTCTTCTGTGGATCTGATGTGGAATGCGATGGACAACAATAGGACAAGGAGAAGTCTGATCCAGAGAGTGCATTGATCCTGTCCTCTGGATTCTCGACTTGCTCAAGAAGTTCAACGTATTGTTGTACGTAGAACGGATTGTGGCACTATCCGAGGGATTTCTGTGAGTCCTCGAAATAAGTGACGGATGATGTCAGAAAGAATTTTTATCTAATTGGTCGTGTCTTAGCAGACGTTTAACATTTGTGGAGGAGATTGTTTCCTTGTTCAATTTTATAGCTCTCTGTCGTTTTCCTGAACCAGGATACACAAGGGAGAGAAGCAGCATTGTGGTCATTGGCCTTACCATTCACACAACTCGTGTAGTTATATCGTTTGCTACTTGAATTAATTGAAATAAATAAAAGCCGTAAATAACTCGTGATTTGTGACCTTCTACATCATCCAGAGTCTTTCAAATTTGTCTCATCAACATTTCATTCAACAGCAACAAGCGTCTCTCTTCCTCCTCCTTAATTGGAACAAAGATTTGCAGAAATATTACGATTCACAGGTTTGCTTCGATTTTTCTTCTTTATTAATCTTTTCTTCGATTTGATAGAGTTAAGGTTTGCTATTGTTTCCAGCGATCGGAACCAGGTAGGGGGATTCCTATTTTTGATGTTCAATTTAATATTCATCGATGAGTGCGTAAGAGTTAGATATATGTGTCTTGTTTATCCGACGAAATCTCAGAGAATTACAGGTGATTAGGTTTCAGATCTCGATTTGAGGGTTAGAAATATAGCATATGTTTTGTTTCCAGAAGAATGAACCCTAAAATTGGGTTCACGATTTTTGTTAAAGATTAGGTTTTGTAATGCTACATGTAGGCCTGGGTTTTCGGAATAAACCAAAAAACCGAACCGACCGAACCGAGATATTCGGTTTTTGGTTTCTGTTCGGTTATTGTTTGTTAACCGATCGGCAGAAATCAAAATCGATTTCTGTTATCTATTCGGTTCGGTTCGGCAATCAATAACCGAATACAAACCGAATTATAATACTAACTCTAAATCCCTAATATTCCACGACACTTCTTCACATCTTCTTTCTGACTTTCTCGATCTCGACTTCTTCTCTGGCGTTATTGACTCAACCACCGAAAGTCGAAAGGAGCCACCGATCCAGTGAAGGCGAAGCAGACGAGGACACAAGGTTTGCCATCCCAATCTCTGCTTCTTCCTCTCATCTACTTCTTCCTCACATCTACTTCTTCTTCAGTTTTTAAACCCTAAATCATCAATTTTCGATTTGGGGGTTTGGTTTTTGGGGTTCCAATATGGGAGTTTGATGCTTGTTTGATGTCAGTTTAGGGCTTTGCTGTTTGTTTGATGTCGATTTGGGTGTTTGTTGTTCGATTTTGGGGGTTCGATTTTTATAACCCTAAATCATCAATTTCGATTTAGGGGTTTGAAATTGTATTTGCAATTATGGGTTTTGATGTGTGTTGTTGATGTCAACTTTTAAAGAGTCAAGTCTTTCTTCTTATTCTTTGTTTGTTCGTCGACGTTGATCTATAACATCACTTGAGATTTTCTCGTTTGTTTTGTTTTCCTTGCTTATCTGAAATTGTTTTATCTCTCATATATTGTCTAGATTTGAGCTGATTCTTCATTGTATAGTAATTTATCTTATCGTTTGTAATGGAACATTTTGCTCACATGTATTGTACAATGTTTTATGAATGCAGATCAGAGTTTCTTCTTGTATTGATGGAACCATTCAGCCACCATTGACTCTATAGGTTGCTTCTTATCTTCTTGTATTGATGTTTCTGTTCTCACTTTTATTGATGGCACTGACTTGTATCTTCGTGTTTGGGTTTGCACTTTTATGTTCTCAGTTCTTATCTTCTTGTATTGATGTTTCTGTTCTCAGTTTATAAACTGCCATTGACTTTATGTTTTCAATCAGACTTGTAAGTTGGTTTATTGTAAATCAGACTTGTAGTTCGGTTTGAATTTCGGTTTATTGTAAATCAGACTTGTATTCCGGTATAATGTGTTTCATTTGGTCTATTTCGGTTATTAATAACTGAAATACAATATTTCGGTTTTTTCTCGGAACAGATTTTTTGACCGATAACCGATCCGAATAAACCGAGTGCCGAACCGACCCGAACCGAACATTAATTCGGTTCAATTCGGCAGAATTTTTTTTACCGAATAAACCGAAAAACCGAAAAATCCGAACCGAAAAAACCGGGAAAACCGAAAACCCAGGCCTGAAAGATCATCTATCGTAGAAATCTCTCGCTCGTTCAATTTTCTCGAGTTTGTGGTTAAGTAATTAAGAGATGGTTATTGCGGTGGCTGCGACGAGCTCCATTGTTTCCGGAATCAAGCTTTCAGGGATCTTGACTTCCTTCAACGCCGTAGATGATGCCTCCAGTAGAACCAACCTGACCGGAGTTAGAATATATTCGGCATTGAGTCGGCGACGATTCTCATCGATTGGAGCTGTGTCCCCATTTCGTGGGGATGCCCTATCTCCCTTAAGTCGCAGGTAAAGTCTCGATTTTGGGTTTAGGTGTCTGCTTATTAAAGTTTGTGATCATTTGATTTGAATATAGGAATCTCATTGTGTTTCTTAATCCCGTGAATTGATGCAGCTCTTTCGCTTGCCCTCAGAATCTCGGTTTGAGTGGTTTCAGTGCACCTGAAGCTCTGCCAACTGCTTGTGAAAATACCAGCCCTTCTTCCATCAAATCTTTCAACCAGGTGATTTTTCATTTTGATTTTCAGATTAAGCTTGTGATTTTATCCCATGTCTGTGGGTCTTGAATTTTGAAGATTTCAGAGTCTTGATAAATTGAATAGTAATAATGCTATATCTGTTTTCTGATTTGGATTGAGTTATTTGCTTCATGCTGACTTACATGTTGGTCCTGTGTGTTCTTCACATTTCATTTTTATGGCTTGATGGGTATTATGGACTTGAGTAAAAAGTGTACTTCTTAATAGGTTTAAAAGAATTATAGTTTTATTGAGCTTCCAACTGCTTTGAAGACAGAGATTTAGATCATGAGATTACTATGTTCTCATAATATCTTTGCTCTGTTCTATGATTATTTCGCAGTTGATTGAAACTTTGATTGACCGGGTTGATCTATCTGAATCTGAGGCTGAATCATCTCTTGAGTTTTTTCTGAATGAGGCAAACGAGGCCCTGATTAGTGCCTTTCTAGTTCTGCTGAGAGCTAAAGGAGAGACATATGAAGAAGTAAGTATCGTTTAAGTCCAGTCTAGGTGTAAAACTAAAAACGTATATATAATCGTATAGTACAGCACTTCAATAAGTTAACATTCACCTTTAATCGGATATTGGGTAGATTGTGGGGTTGGCTAGGGCAATGATGAAGCATGCCAGGAAAGTGGAAGGATTAGTTGATGCTGTGGACATAGTTGGAACAGGTGGTGATGGAGCAAACACAGTCAATATATTAACTGGATCTTCAATACTTGCTGCAGCTTGTGGTGCAAAAGTAGCAAAGGTATGACGAGTGAGAAAATCCTTAAAAGAAATGACAGATTTAATATGCAAATTTTTTTTCATTAACTGTAATTGATCTCATCTTTTTTCTGGTCGTGTAACTATGTATAATATATTTTGCAGCAAGGGAATCGTTCGAGTTCTTCTGCTTGTGGAAGTGCTGATGTACTAGAGGCACTAGGAGTTGTGCTGGACTTGGGACCAGATGGCATTAAAAAATGTGTTGACGAAGGGGGGATCGGTTTTATGATGTCACCAATGTATCATCCAGCTATGAAGATCGTTGGTCCTGTCCGGAAAAAGCTTAAAATAAAAACTGTTTTTAACATATTGGGACCTATGCTTAATCCTGCTAGAGTGTCTTATGCTGTCGTTGGTGTTTACCACAAAAATCTGGTACATTTACTTACTGCTGAAATTAGTTTGTTCATCAACAAAAAAAGTGACATTTACTCACTGTTGCGTGTGTGGTTTCATAGGTTGTTAAGATGGCAAAGGCGCTGCAACGATTTGGAATGAAAAGAGCACTGGTGGTTCATTCATATGGTCTAGACGAAATGAGTCCGTTAGGTAAGATTCTCTCTTCACAAAATTGATGAATCTTATTATCCAAGGATTGCTAACCAATCATGGCTTAGCGAAAAACAGGAGGAGGGCTGGTTTATGACGTAACCCCGGAAAAGATCGAGGAATTCTCATTCGACCCATGTAAAGATTTCTCATTCAATTCTCTAGATTTTTTATTCCCTCTGTTAAATGAAGATTGCAGATGCAGCTTGGTAAAATGGGGAAGTTTAGTAAATTAAAGCTTATTTCTTTTGACAGTGGACTTTGGTATTCCTTGTTGTACACTTGAGGATTTGCGAGGTGGAGGTCCAGACTACAATGCGGATGTGTTAAGACGTGTGCTTTCAGGGGAAAGTGGAGCAATTGCGGATTCATTGGTATGTTTTGTCTTGCGGATTCAACATTCTCTCTCTCTCTTAAAACTTTCCCATTTTTCGTGAACTTCTGCAACTTGTTCATCTTTTTTATTCAAAATCTTGTTTCAGATCCTAAACGCAGCTGCAGCTCTTCTGGTTAGCAACCGAGTTCAAACACTAGCTGAAGGAGTAACCTTGGCACGTGAAGTACAATCTTCGGGGAAAGCTATCAAGACGCTTGATTCATGGATAACCATCTCGAACTTAGCTCAAAAATCTCAGTGACCAGAGAGGCTTACGCATTGTGTTCCAATATTGTATGCAACGGATCACCTTTGCACTTGTAGATGAAGATCAAGGCAATGTGCCAAAGGAAGACGCTGGAATCATTTGTAACTTTAGTTTTCTTTGTCAAGCAATAAAGAGAAGAGACCAGAGAGAGAGAGAGATAGATACGCATTCTTCATGTAAACATTACAACCATAATCTTCAATAAATGAATGAATCTGTTTTACTCAAACTGAGACCAGATTCATCAATGGATACAAAATCACACCTAAGCAGTAAGTAGAAAGAACACATTATAAATTGGTCCTAACATTGAACCACAGACCATAATGTTGCTCCAAACACAAGTTCTTCACTAATTCTCCAACTGCACCTCACATATATCAATGTCATAATCATTATGGAGTGTATTCTTTGGAGACTTTGACACGCATCTCGGTCGGTTTGATGAGCTCGAAGGTGCAAACATCTCCTACCACTAAGCCTAATTCCTTGGCCAAACGACTCCATCCAGCAGAGAATTTTGACTGCACATCAGTGACCATATACGTAACCTCCCATGACTTCTTCCCCCTCGGATGATGAATCTTGAACATCTTTGTCTCATTTGGCATATGCATGTCCATAAACTTCTTTGGGATCCCCTAAATCACAGATTTGTATTAAATCACTTCACATATATATATACAACCATTTTGACAGTGTGTAACTGGTTTTGTCTTGCTTATCTTACCAAGTACAGGAGGTGTGATTTCTTGATGGTGAGCTTGAATTTTGGAACATGAGAGGTGCCGGCTTCAGAATCATTACAAACAGTATCCACCTTCCTCTTCTTCCTCTTCTTGGATTTTTTGGTTTCCTCGGCTTCCTTTTTTCTCAAGTTAAGCTCCTGTTTCTGCTTCAATATCCCACTTGTAGTAGATTCAGAAGTTTTGAGACCAAGATAGCTCGATTCAGAACAAGACTCTATCTCTTCTTCCTCCTTCACATCTATGTAGATGCTCTTCCTCTCTTCTTTCTTGTTCCGACCTGTATTCATCAAAATCAACCACAAAAGTAATTAACGACTGTCTTCGTCTTCTTCTTTTTCATTATAAACATTTCAAAAAGCAATCACATAGCTGAACACTTACCGGAACTAGAAGCACTGGTTGAAGATTGTCTTGGTCTAAGCATCTCCTTACCATCTGCCTGGTAGATGTTAACGTTAAAGCACATATTTGCCTCATGAGTGAAGGTAAGATACTCATTTTCACCCAAACCATTGTCATTCACAAACTGGTTCCATCCACGATCTTCCATGTAGTAAAAAATTGGATTCTTGGAGATTTTGACTGGCCATGAGCTTCCCCATGGCACTTTTAAGACCATCTTAAACGACCAAGACTTGTCGGAGATGCTTCTTATCAAGTGATGAGGAATCATTCTCTTCAGAGGGACAGCAAAATCAAGAAATATCAAAAGAGGAACATCAAGAAAATGATAAACAAAGTTTACTGATGTACCGTCAAAATTTCAACCTTTTTCACTGGTTTAATAGATTTGGTCTAATCCCCTAATTTCATACACAAAACCCAACAAGAAACTGGAAAAAGCAGTAAACTAAGTTTACCAGCAAAAAATCACCAAGAACAAACAGATCTAAAGTTCATGAGACCACAAGAGACAATGAAGAACCAAAAGGCTAAAGAAGTGTGATAAATTAAGAGACTTACCATGATTTCAGACGACAAATCTTCTCTTCGAAGAATCTTGAAGAATGCAGGATTGTCTCCTTCTTCCATGACCTGACCAAATATTCTGTTAATCACCATCTCTGGTTCTCTCCTTACTTCAACCTCTAACTCTTAATCCTCTTCTCTCTCTATATCTCTCTCACTCACTCTCTACTTCTCTTTCAACTTTCCTATCTCACTCACTCGCTTCTTCTCTTTCTCTCTCTGTGGTTTATGGGCAGCAAAGAATGGGGGAAACGAGAGCACATTTAAAACTTTAATTTCCTAAAACAGCCAAAGGTAAGCTCCCAAAATTCAAAGTGTTCTATTTTTCTGCATTAACTTCAAATTAAATTTTTACATGTGGTTAGTTGAAAAAGATTCTCTTCAAACTTTTGTTTTCGTAATTTGATCGCGTAATAATTCACATAAACAGCAGTAAGCTCGTGACTTCGTAGACACGTAAAAAGCAGAGCATATTCCTATTTATAGTAACTGAATTCGGACAGCGTCATATTTCTTTATTTACTGTTTTTTTTTGTCTTTGTTGCATAACTATTAACTTTTTTAATACATTTCACATAAAATTATTGGTTTATTAAAAAAACCTCATTTCCAAATATTACAAGCTAGTCCGTAGACTTTTGTCCAGTACATACCCTAATAACTTCAACATGTTACATGTTTGAAAACTTATATAGATAGTATTAAAATTCACTTAGCTAAAAAAAATCGTATAGTCATAGTACTCTAAAATACCATAAGAAACAACGTAATATCCGTTTTGATTCGTTATTTGTTTCGATCTACTTCAGAAATATAGATAATCCGTGAATGTATAGAGCAAACAAGGCCCTATTCGTTTTCTCATCTGGATGGAGATGAAAATTAATATAGAATTAAAAGACTACTCTCGAAGAGCTAGAATTCTAAGAAAGGGGTCTCACTTTCAAATTGCATTTTAGAAAATCAAGTGAAAAACCCAGGTTTTTTTAATAAAAAAGGATTTCGGTGGTATTTCATATATTCTTAAACATAAGAAAGAAAAGGTAAAGGAAACAATTCTTATTCCGCCTAAGATTCGTGGAATTCGTGTGTTCGTTTAGTGTTAAAAATAACAACCATTCAAATGGTTCATCTAGATGAGTTTGAAAAATTTATACAAAAATTTTAAAATGAGTTGGATGAATCAAGTTAGACCATTTGGATGGAGATGATTCTTCAAAATTTTGTAAATATCTAAAATACCTCCATTTACAATTATAACTCAAATAATATAAACTATATATAGATTTCATGTTTTTATTTAAAAAATCACAATATTGCACTAAATTTTTTTTCTAAAACCGTAAAATCACGCACTAATATTTTCCGTCAAAAACATAAAATCTCGGAATTATGTTTTTTTACCAAAATCTTAAAATAATGTAATTCCTTCAAAACAAAATCTTTTTGCCGAATTATTCATTTCGTCACACCGTAAATCAAGATTTTGGCAAGAAATTGCATCATACCATTATCCACTGAAACAAAAAAATTGCAGATTACGTTTAATTCCGACTTAAATGTGAATTCAAGATTGCATTTTCCTGTCGAAATCATAAAATCGATGATTAACGTTTTACAACCATAACTTCGAAATACAAAAATTTGGCGGAAACATTGTGACATACCATTTTGTAGCCAAAACCATAAAATTGCGGAATTACGTTTTTCTGCAAAAACTTCAAAATCGCGGAATTATTTTTTTCTGCCAAAACCAAAAATTGGAGAAATGTGTTTCCCGTCAAAACCAAAAAATCTGAAAACGCAATTTTCCCGCCAAAAATCGGAGAATTAGGTTTTTCCCACCGTAACCGTAAAATCACGATTTTGCCATAAATTTTTTGGAATACCGTATTCCCTTGAAACCTCAATTCCATAATTTTTCCGGTAAAAATCGTGATTTTATGGCAGAAGAAACCTAATTTTGCGATTTTGCGGTTTTTGCGAGAAAACGTTATTCCGCGATTTTATGGTTTGGCGGAAAAACGTAATTTTTCAATTTTCATTATACTTTAATCAATAATTAAAATCAATATATTTAAGATTATGATTAGATCAAAGTATGATTATTTTAATCATTTTTTATTAAATTCATCTAGACGGAGATGAATATTTACAAAAATGAACAATACAAACAAAGATTCATCCAAATGCTCTATTCAAATGAATATCCAAAAATTGAAACGAACAACATTCAGATGAACACATCTGGATCGAACATTTAGATGAACAAACGAACATGGCCCATATACTAAAATTCAACATTTATTAGGAGCAGAACAAATTAAAAATACTATAAATTTGAAATTTCTTTGGATACACGCTGTTTTCCAAAAAAAAAAAAATATAAAGATAAATAGAAGTAGCAAACCATATAAATATTTTTCTTAACTTTACTAAATTGATAAAGTATTAATAAGTTTTGAAAAATTATTTATACGGAAACATACTTTGGTATTAAAGCATATCCTCATCATAGTCGGATTAGATCGTTAACTCTGATAGAGAGAGACGACAGATCACCGCAAGCTTCTTGTACGAATAGCCGACGATAAGAGCCGATAGCTGCCATCGGAAGAATTGTGTGGGCCAGAATAAGAAAAGAAAACAGAATCTGAAAATCTCGGTTCAGAGCCGAATCGGGGGAAATGCAGCATTTATAACAAAAATGGAATTAGGCAATGAAAAAAAATAAGAATCCGGAGTAAAGTTCGGGGGATTGAACCCCACGTGAATCGAACACGCAACCTTCTGATCTGGAGTCAGACGCGCAACCATTGCGCCACGGATCCGGATGACTAATGCTCCACCTAATTGTTTTTAGTCAGAATCAAATTATAATTAAAACAGTTCTTCAACTGGTTTGGTGGTCTTTCTTTTTCAATGATCGATCCAAAATGTATTGACATGAATGGTGTCTGTTGCATAGAAATGGCATTCAATTTCTAAACTTTAAGAACAACTCTCTCAAGAAGAAAGAGAAAAAAACTCATATATTTACAATGAATAAGTCTATTTCTAACTCGGATGAACCAAATGTTTGGATCATCATCACTTCATCATTGGAGTCGAGAAGTCACATTGATGAAGGTATCTTCAGCACAAGGAATCGTTAAGCCACCCATTGGATGGTCGAATCCAAATTCTTCCTCGGATTTACTCAGCAGAGCTTGGAACGAAGGTTGGTTCAAATATGAGATTGGCACCAAATATCTCTTCTTCTGGCTCTCTCCTACGTACACTGCAAGAAACCCTTTTGGTGCCGCCGAGGCTGCTGCGGTGGATCTGCTTAGAATCTTCCTTGCTCCCAATAGACTTCTCACCAAAGCCATTTCTTCTTCTTCTTTTTTTTTTATTGTCTGAAAAGTTTAACTTTTTTGAAGCTTCTGAAGATGTATGAAAAGATTCAAGTTACTGGATTGCTTGTTTGTTGGTTGATGATAGAAAGAATGAGTTAAGTGTGTATATATAGAAAGATCAATGAATGAGTTGAAACCTCTCTGGAAAAATCATTGATACTTGTGGTGTACAAGTGTGGGACAGACTAGAACAGAGTATCACATGGTTCTGTCTTTACCATCTAGAAAAGATGCATTAATGCAATTTGTCGACTTGGATAATCTCCATATGCAATTCACAAGGGCTTTGATGATTAGGTGGCTGGTTCTTTGTCCTATAATACTCTAATCTCTGCGGTCGAAATGGATTTAATAAGAAGTTATAATGGGGACCTGATGTTGTTCAACAACATAACAACAAGTCTCTGTCACTGGTTAAGTTGTTCTTTTATGATATCCACACATGACAATTACAAGTAAGAGACTGAAGATCTCATTTCTTCACTTCATTTATTATACAGACATGGAGAAAAACAAACACTTGTGAAGATAATGCTCATTAGCGTTCGTTTCTTGTCAACTTGTCATCTATCATACCTAAAAACAGAACCATGTTCTCTGTTCTAGTCTGTCTGATGCTTCAAGACCACAAGTTTCAGGATTTTTCAGAAAGGTTTCGACTCCTTCGTTGAACTTTCTCTATATATACACACTTAACTCATTCTTTCTATCATCAACCAACAACAAGCAATCCAATTACTTTAATCTTTTCATACATCTTCAGAAGCTTGAAGTCAAACTTTTCAGACAATAAAAATAAGAAATGGCTTTGGTAAGAAGTCTATTGGGAGCAAAGAAGATTCTAAGCCGATCCACCGCAGCAGCCTTGGCGGCACCAAAAGGGTTTCTTGCAGTGTACGTAGGAGAGAGCCAGAAGAAGAGATATTTGGTGCCAATCTCATATTTAAACCAACCTTCGTTCCAAGCTCTTCTCAGTAAATCCGAGGAAGAGTTTGGATTCGACCATCCGATGGGAGGCTTAACGATTCTTTGTCCTGAAGATACCTTCATCACCGTAACATCCCAGTTTCAATGATGATGTTAAAAGAAGAAAAAACTAACATTAGTTAGAGATAAAAGTAGTCAATGTAAATAGGTGAGCTTTTTTTCCTCTTTATTTGTGAAAAGAGGTTACAAAACTCACATGTGAATACCATTTTTGTGTAAGAAACCATGGTGTCAATAGTAGTATTTGCTTATAAAATTTATTTCGTTTTAATTTGATGATTTTTGGTGATTGAGTCAAGTAAACTGTAATTATAGGTTCTTTTGAAGTCTTGGCTTTATTTGAATTTTAATAATATATCACAAAATGTATTAACATGATCCTGCATAATAAAGACCCTCACTTTGTAACCATTTTTATGTTCATTTTCTCACATTTTAGAGCAACTATATCAAGAATAAAGTGGAAAAAAAAAATTTCATCTTGTCGTTTTGAAGGTTTCTTACGCTGCAAGAAACCCTTTTGGCATCCCTGAGGGAAATTAATCACCTCTTCAAAATCCTTTGAAACTTATGGCATGTAAGAGTGAGGCACATAAGAAGAGAGTTTTACATGGTTATGTTGTCCAGATGCTAACGTGGTGGATGAATGGATACAAAAGACTAGCAACCATAAGTTCAACGAGATTTCTTGATCAGGGTTTGTTTATGCAAGCCCGGCTCATGATACAATCTAGTGAAGCAATGGCTTAGGGCATCAAAATAAGAAGGACATATTTTCAAGAATTGTTTTTTGTTTAATCCTTTTATGTTAGAAAAAATATCA
The DNA here is from genome assembly GCA_004349715.1 of Crucihimalaya himalaica. Lineage (NCBI taxonomy): Eukaryota > Viridiplantae > Streptophyta > Magnoliopsida > Brassicales > Brassicaceae > Crucihimalaya > Crucihimalaya himalaica. The sequence goes on along the minus strand of SMJT01000114.1, from coordinate 69,066 downwards.
TAAATTTTTCATAAATTTATTTTTAGATCGGCTTTTCTTTCAATATATTTTGTGGGATATAAGCTTTTAGAATTAATAAAATATTAAATTAATGTGTAATGTTATAAATAAAATCATAAACGAAATAAACTTTTTCATCTTTCTAATTTCTATTGATCAATTCATATTTCTCTTCTATTTGCTTTGGTTGTAACTTGTTAATTGCTAGGGTACGTGATTTTTAAAAATCTAAGCTAGTTTGGTATTAATTTGATAAAACTCGTAATTACATATGATTTTATTTTGCTTGCTTGTAAATCAAAGTGTCGAAGGATTGTATCATATGTTCATGGGTTGATTTTTTTGCCTGTTTATAAAACGACAATTATGATTATTACAACATCAACATGTTTTGATGTTTGCTAATGGATTTTACACGTTCAACAAGAATTCATGGCTTTGTTAGATACTTGAGTTGGATTATGATTGTTAATTTATTATTATATTTTTTTTGATTTTTGAATTAGAATAGAATAATATAAAAAGTAACAAAGTGTAGAATTCAAATTTGATTTAGATTGTTTGTTATTTGTTAATTTTGATCCGTAAGCCTTTTGTTATGTTGAAAATTTTTGAATGTGTATACATGTTTCATGTTTGATTTGAATTTGTGTATAATTCATCTCTCTTTTTTTATGTAATAATAGAAATATGTCACCATCCAAGTTAAACAAAAAACAAACTATCTGAAATTAAGAAAAGAAACCATTTAGAATTAGAAAAACCATCGGTAAAAAATCATATGCGGTCTACCATGTCACAAGAGAGATTTAATGAGTTAACTTTGCTATTTATTGAGACAACTATAGTTGAAAAGCTCGAATACATGAATTTGATTAATGATTTTGCAGACAAAAATATAAATATAGCTATATTTAAACAATATAATTTTATTTTTGCTATTTTTTTCGTTTTTTACAAACTACTTATGGAATTAAAACTGTTTTACGAAGTTTTAGTATGATTTTTATATTATTATTTTTTACTGTGAAAAAATATTTATAGGGTATAAATTTTTTTTTTTTGCGTAGGGCATTCGAAAATGCCGGACCGGCCCTGGGGCCAGTAGAAACTGCACTGGTTGATTTCATGGCTCGTGGTGAAGGCAAAGGGTTCGATAAGATCACTGGAGCTGTTCTAGTGGAGAAGAAACATACGGTCGTGAGTCAAGAGGCCACGACAAAGACTCCTTTAGAGAAGATAGCAGCTCCGAACTGCGATTTCAAGGTCTTCCATTGCTACGAGGTGGCGCCCGAAGATAGCAGTTGGGAAATGGTATAAAGCCTACATGTTTCACCAAAACTATATGAAAGACAAGCTAACACTTGCGTTGAACCCACTTGATTTAGGATTGGATTTTTTCTTGTGTCTCATTTTTTTGTGAAACTTTTGCTTCTTCTGAAGGCCTTGAGGAGCTTCCTCTGCTTTCTTTATATTAGTTAGCTTGGAACTTCTTATAAATCTTAGATTTTGAATCTACTAATCTTTTCATAATCTTCTTAGTTATCTGCGGTGAAGTTCAGTTTTGTATACATTAGCTCTTGTCATTCTTGTTTCCTCATCGGATGTTGGGTTTACCGAATTTTAGAGAAAAGACACAAGTCTTGAGCTGCCAAAAATTGATCATTTTTGTCTCCCTATGCAGATAATCAAAGCTTATCTTGAGCTATGAGCACAGCGACAAGGCCTTCTTCTTCAGCAACAACTTATGTCATATTAGAAAACCCTGTTTCTCAATCACATCCTACAGAAAGATTAGTGCTTCGGTTGAACCGGAAGAAGAAGAAAGTTTCATGGAAAGATGGGACCGTGGACAACGAGTTCATGCAGAAGAAGAGTTCAAAGAAATGTTGCATCTTTCACAAACAGAAGCCATTTGATGAGGATGACAGCGAAGAAGAAGATAACAACCATGATCATGATCATGATCATTGCCATGAACACTCTGAATCTGGTGAGGCCTCTTCTTCTAATGATTCTAAAGCCGTTGCCTAATCAATCAGGTTTTTTCACATCACTATATATTGAAGCTTTTTAGTAGATCATGGAAGAACACACATTTGTCTAAGGTTTTCGTCTCTTCCCCTATCTAACCCTGGTTGGGCTTTATGTATATATGTTACATGTAATTTGCAGATTCATTGCATTGTTAATTTTAACTCCTTGATGCTCTATTTATAGTTATGTGAATCATTAAAGCTTGCTAATTAGTTAAGTAATCACAAACTTGTAATCTTTTCTTTTAACCTTTGAATATGCTTTTGCGGCTGCTATTGTATTCAATTTAAGACGTGTTTGAGTTTTTTCTCATCACCAATCTTCATATGGTCTCCAAAGAGCGATTAAACTTGATTACGAACTTGTATAGTTTCGTCTCAAATCTTGACCAGAGCAATACTCAGTCATAAATCTTCAATGACTAGACGCTGGAAAAGTTATTGACAGACGTTGAACTCTGCAATCTCTTAAATGCTCAACATTATTTTCCCAGTTGAATAGGATTTGCAAAGGGTAAATGCAAACACTAATGGAAGTTTCATGAAGGGAGAAGGGATGGTCGATGCTGTGACTGATGCAATTTCCGGATCAGGTGGGCTATGATTTGGATCGATTACTCATGTATGGATTCGCTGCTGGTCGAATGCTTTGGTTGGTCCAATGATTGATATGGCTCTTCGATGTGGGTTATTATAGTTGGCTCCAGGGACCTTGGATTGGTCTGCACTTGATCGATGTGCACGGCCAATATGGCTTATGAGAGTTGTTTGACGAATCATGGATCAGTCGTGATGAAATGATTCAATGAACTCTAGACACAACTTAGGATATCTAAAGACACCTAAAGTCCTTAAATTTAAACCTTTTTTTAACATCCCTACATTTGAAGTGGATGAATCAGCGGGCCGGCGCAAACTACATTGTGCGCTAGCATCGGAAAAGGGTAAAAACTTTGTTATTTAAAACAGCTACATATGAGAATGGTATGAAAAAGATATTCTAGGGGATAAGCAACGTGAGTTTTCTATTAATCAAAGTGTGTAGCTGTCTATTAATGTGAGTTTTTTTTAAACTTATAATCTTTCTCCTTCCCAAAACCCTAATGTCTCATTTCTTGTCTATGATCATTTTGCATTTGAGGGCTTTTACGCACCTTGCACAACTTCAGTACCGTTCCAGGATAGATATGTTTTTATCGTAATTAAATACCTTAAAAATCCAGATGGCTGAGTCATATCATCATTATCTTTGATTGTAATGATGATGTAAGACCGCCATCATATTTATTAGTAACTTTTACAACAGCCATTATTAATCGACAACTCTTTTTTTCATATGTTTATCCAAATAAAGAAAAGTCAAGTTGGCTGAATTAAGTTGACATACATACGTAAGCGTTTTAACAAATACATTTTTTGGTCTCTAAAAACGGTTTAAATACGTATGAGCAATGCATCTAAAAAGACAAATTAGTTGCTAATATACAAGTCAATAACCCCAATGCTTTCATTCATCCTTTTGTCCAACGGTCGGGTCTTTGTGATGCAAAGCCCGCAATATCTGTGAAACGCTACACAATATGAAACTCAGGTGAGTAAACCTTGACAAAAAAAAAGAATACCTATTCACACATAATCAAAGAAAATAAACAAAAACAGAAATGAAGAAACATAATGGTTTCATAATGCAAATATTAGGGATTTAAACCGTTATATTATCGGATGGTCATATAGTTCTTATATTGAATTGGCCTAC
>SMJT01000114.1:54147-65249 GCA_004349715.1 Crucihimalaya himalaica | reverse complement strand
GTACGTATAGGTCAAAACGGCACGCCTCTGTAATAACATGATAGAGTGAATTTCTATTGAATATCATTATCAATTTTTTAGTGATAAAATATAACTCACGCACAGTGTATAAACAAAGTCTTCTGTGCTAGCAATCTCTCTTGCTTCTCTACATTGAGTTCTCCTGTTTCGTCTCTTCTTTATTCGTCTCTTCTTTCACAAGACAGAAGTGTATAAACAAAGTCTTCTGTGCTAGCAATCTCTCTTGCTTCTCTACATTGAGTTCTCCTGTTTCGTCTCTTCTTTATTCGTCTCTTCTTTCACAAGACAGAGATGTAGCATCTCTCACGCCAAGTTCTTTCTGCGACCAATGATACGGAGACTTGCAATCAAGAATTTCTCAGAAAGTTGAGCTATTATCGATAAAGCATCTCAATTTCTCTCGGGAATTTGTTTCTATTATATATTTATTTTAGGAAACACAATTGAACAATTACCATTGTTGAAGTAACTTTTATATACACAACAATAAAGAATTGCATGAATTGCTAGCTTGAAACATAAGTAAAAAGAAAGAAAGAGAAACATGTTATTATTCCCACATTTTTTTCCCAAGTCCAGAGGACACTTTCTACAAAGCATCTCTTTCATCTTCCTTCATCCACATTAAAATAAAGGAAACAACTTTGAATCAAAAAAATTAATTGTTGTTCACCCTAATGTGGTGCTTGATGTTGAAGTTTTTTGAGGTCTTGAACTATTATACATCATCAAAATGCAGATCAACTCCAGCTTCGATATCATCATCATCCATGAATGTAGTCCTTGACAATTTTCTTCTCGGCCCTCATCTTCCTCTCATATCGTACTTTCTTTCAATGCTTCTTCTGCCATACCTTTATAGTTCGCGCTGTGTGCGTTTATTAAAATCAGGTGGCTCGATGAAGCTATTGGTGGTTGCGGGATGAGATGTGCCGATGTGAGAGCGGTCCGCTCTCCCCACACTTTTCCCTACCATCAAAGGATGCTGATTCTCATAACTTTCTTCTCCATCGGGTTGTTCATGGCGTAGGATGCTCTCTCTGAAGAACTGACCCGATGTGCTTGCCTCCATGTTGAGCAGATCTCTGCTATCTTCACCACAGATTCCCAAATCAGGAGGCCAGCAATCTGTAGCGTTTTGATTTGCAGTTAAGATTTTGTTTGCTCTCTCTATCGGGTGATCCGTTCTGTTGTGAGCCTGAGAAGTGTAATACCAGTCAAGAAGATAAGGATGATTCCTCTGATCTGGATCAATCAGCCACATGGAATCAAGTGTGATTGCCACTCGCAAGCGGATATGTTGGAATGTCTCTGTATAAAGCTGTGGTAGTGCTTTCTCGCCACACCCTACTAGGAGAACATGTCTGTCTTGAGTTTATTTCATGAAGCTTTCGGTCCCGGAAAGTTCTGAGATTTGACAGAAACTGCTTCCCAAGAGAATCCGACTCCCAAGAAGGATAACTACTCTGGAAACTGCAAATATAATGGAACACTTAACACTGATTTGCATATATTCCAAGAAAAAATGAGTATTTCATAAAAAAATGATATGCCTCAAACCTCAAGAATGATTTTCTCCATTTTCCCTTGTGAGCTTCTCTTGCTCACGACGAGGTGCATTACGTGGTGAACCATATTTGATATCCATGGTTATCGAAGTAGAAAGCACTAAAAGCTGCAAGCAGAACGGCCAATGATCATAATGTAATCCTTATTTGTAAACTTCTTCTGAACAATACATGGACAGTGGATGAGTAGAAGAGTTGGTTACCTGCAAACATGGCCTACACCTTCGATATCAACTGTTGAAATCCTTGATGAATTGCAAGATGTCATCACCCGCTGCATAGCGAACTCAAAATGTGTGAGACCACAATCATTGTAAATTCTCAATATTGATGTGGGGTACACTAAGAGAATACAAGAGAAATATACCTTTGGCACGACAAACATCAGCAAAAACGGTGTGATGAAAATCGAAGCTATCTCCTCCAATAGCATCATTCCAGTATACTGCAGTGCCGAAAAATTTTCATTACATCAATTATATAACGAACAAAGAAGGGAAATAAGATCACGTTTAGAGGGATTATAGAATCATAAAAAGAACGCAAAACATTAGAATATATCCTATTATACCCAGTAATAGGTGTAAACATAAATTTGGCATTTCTTCTTCATCGTAATATGGAATATAAGATTGTATGCAGTTATCTTGACAGCATCAAATAGAAAACATTCAGAAAGTTTACATGAAAGATGGCAGTGACTAAATATTGATGTTTAGCTTAAAAACTAAACCAGTTTGTGAAAAAGGAGTTAATAAGTTAACACAGTACCTGAAACAGAGTCTCTAACTCCAAGCGGACATCATCTTTGTTTTCCTTACCACGCCATCTCTTAGGCATATAGTGAGTGTGTTGGACCACCAAAGTCATAGTTCCTACTGGGTCGAGGACCAAAAAGTTCATCCAAATTGGCAAGCCCGGCTAATAGCTGTAATTGTTCCAAAAACAGCAGCATACCAGAACAGATTGCGGCCGATATCTACACAGGGTTAAGACAAACTTTAATACCCAGATAATATACCTATTTGAATGCTTTTTAAGGTTGTTAGGATTTCTTACATGGCCCTCTAGAAGAGATTCTTCAAGAAATGCAATGATTGATAAAACAGCAGCAAAGCCGCCACAAACAAACGAGACGAACTTTGCAATAATGGAGATGATAGGTGAGGGGAATTTGTTTTAGATATTCGGAATGCTTGAATAAATGGTCAACCTGTTGTAGAAACAGAAGTTTAGAACAGGCATCACTATATTGTAAAAGGGAAAGTTGGAAAATTTCAAAAGATTACTTGGAAACCAGAATTAAACTCCATTCACATGATTTTTGTGGGCATGAAAGCCAGATCAAGGCAACTACCTCATTAAATTCCCTGAAGAGCCACTTTGACAAATTGGACCATCTTTCGTGAAGATGCAGTACTTGGATGATTGTTTAGAATGTTCAGCATGCCTTAGAAATAGATACACCAACATAAAGATGCAAGAAATGGTGACAGCAGAAGCATAGCAAGCCCAACAAAAAATAGCCGTTTCTTCAATGTTGTAGGGTTTGCAACACAAAGTCCCTTCTAACACGAAAATTGCTGCAGAATGAAAAAGCCTGAATTAGAGAAAGCAGACAATACTTAGCATGTGCAAGGAATTTTTCATTCTATGGCAATACTCTTCACGGTGGTAGTTAGGCCACTGAGGAGAAACATACGAATATGAATATAACATACACGTGCTTCACTCCCATGTAGGATTAAAGGGCGTGAGGCACACTCACATCATATATACAGATACAGGGAGAAAAAAGCTAACAGGACAATCTCATCAACTTGAGAGGATCCACTATATCTAACCAAGAAAAATGCAATTCATGAAAATTGAAACTTTCATCTGCTTTACATATAACACAAACTCTAAAATTTATCACTATAGCAGTTCATAAATTCCTATATCTACAATGTTACTAAAAAGCATTTTTCAGGTTAGATCAAAGATTAGCGTGGAGAATAGCGTACCAGTCAAACATGCTCTGCAATATGCACCAGTTAAGGGTCCACTCAAGGGTCTTTGTCAATACAAGGTGATACTGTGTCCCATTCTGGTGCAGATTGACGGCTAGACCAGCACCAGGGATCCAATGAGAAATGGGAAAGAAAGCAAACCTTTGTTGAGCATTCCAATCAAGTAGTTTTCTTTCCGCATAAGGCGCATAACCATATCATGAGCAGAGAAGATCCTTAACCACACAAAGGCGTTGTGAGCTTTGTAACTGAACAACCTTCTCAAGGACTGTTGCCATGGCATAGTAAGCATTTCATTGTCTGTGACATGGAGACTGCAAATTTAAAACACAAAAAGAAAATCGATTATGGCCTAAAGTGAATGTTTTGTTCTAGCAATAACTATTTATAGCATGGTTGCAATCTCCAACTTACTTGTTGTAATAAAATGCCGAAAGTCCAAAGTATCTTTCAATTGGGCAAAAAAAACCTTAAGAAGCAGAAGAGCCAGTACACAGAGAAGAGGGCCAAATATCCAACAATTATAGCAGTTGTGAGCGTGAAAGGGGATAAGGATGCGAATGGATAGCTTCTTTTACAAGATCACATGGCTTAGTTCCTGATTCAACTGCATCCATTCCACATTTTGCATTCTGAAGACCATTCCAATCAACATATAGCAAGAAAAACCCAGAGAAGCATATGATGAAGCCCAGACTTAGAAGCTCAACAGCCCACTTTACAATAATACACAAAAGGCCTTTGTCTCTATAGTAGCTGTAGAGCCTTTCGACAAAAAGATCCAAATCAACTATTGGTTGAATATTTATAACTCTCTCCATTAAGAAGTCCCGACAGGGCTCTCACTACCAGGACTTGGTATTCCTCCGTAGTTAGATAGCTCAATCTCGTGTGACTCATTATGAAGTAATCCAGTTGTCAAAGACGATGATGATTCACCACGTTGCCAATTTAAAAAGATTGAACACATTTGGACCCTTTTGCCCACTGCTCATCATTTGTAAACACGGACGCTTGGACAAAACAGCCAGTCCATTCCCCGCCTACCACGTAGAAATTTCTTTCTGAAGTGTAGTGCCTAACGAGAATCCAGCTACTAATTCCTGCATCAACCATGAAAAACATAAACAATCTAGAATGCAAATCACTAATGACGGAGATAATCTATGCATGCAAACAAAAATGCCACCAACATGTCTAGTAAAATGTTTGAGCTACAAGCACATACATGAAAATAACAACCGATGAGACAGAAAGGCAAATCAAATCCTTAAAAGCCAGAAAGACAAACCAAGGATACAGAACTGGTGGCATAACCTGCTTAAGACATGTTTCTATATCTGGTTCCCACTATGATAGATATAAACAAGACCCACCTATCCTTTGCTTGACACTCGAATGACTATTCGATTCAAACATTTCCTTCCTTATTCAACACAAACATCCTCGCACTAACAATCAGGACTGAATGACAATGATTGGTGCAGAGAAAGCAAACACAACTCCGTTCTCTCGAATAAAAGAAAAATCAGCATCTCCTAACATTGCAACATGAAAAAAACACTAAACACAGCATAGATAGTAATCTATACTCAATCGAGAGGCTGAAACAAGGTTCACGCAACCTTTGCACAAACAAATACCTTGACTAAACTCAATTCCCTTAAACCAACTCTGTTATACACGTGTAGAAGAAGCAAAACCGTGAATTTCTTCCTAATAGAACAAGGTTATCTACTTATAACAGCGAGTTAATCAGGAGCGATACGATTCTCGACGAAAATTTAACAAAAACCCATAAGCTAACAAGATGATCGAACTCCTCTGAACCCACAAAGTGAATTCGCATAAAAAAAATTCGAACTTTATCGATAAAAAGAAATGAAAAAGATCAAAAATTACTGAATTAGAGTCTCACACTTATTAGAGGGATAAGAACCGCAATCAGCTGAAAAACAACACTGTGATGAAATGTTCTTAAATCATGAAACATGATGGTCTGCCTTCTAATTCATAATCTCTTCACTTTCCACCGCATTTGCTATAACATATCTTGACTTATTACTATGTAGATACATTTTTTTTTTTTTTTTTGTGAATTCCGTTGATTAATTGTCCCGGGTATGTTTAGTTGTTTACATACCTCGAAGAAATGGAGAGAGACAAGTGATTTAGTTGACACAAAATGTTTGTATATAACCGCGTTTTATTTAGTTGATAAACATTATTACTACGTATTGGTTTGTTTGAGTCATGGAAATAATATAAAATTTTTGGGTAAACCTCAAAAATGATGAAAATTTTGTAACATACTTACTGCTTACTATTTAGACGATGACTTATGTTTTGAATCCTATTTTCCTTGGATTGGTAAGGTGGAAAAAGTCAATTAAGCTGATGCCAATATAAAGTCAATTAAGAAAATTGATCAAAACTACGGATCCAAAATCTGGTCTGTCTCAACTTTTGGATCAATTTTGAATGTTTGTAACTCAATCAGTTGGAGGAATGTTTTTACACTGCTGCCACTGATGCAACCAGGAATGTTAGATTTTTGAATGAGGTAAAAAAATGCAACCATATTGCCTCATCCTCATAAATTTGCTTCTTTAGATAATCAAATTCAAATAAAAATAGATTTGATGAAATTGTAATGATGAAAATTAACATAAATAAATAAATAACTATTTTACTTTAAATTTTGGTTGGTCATTTTTGAAAAAGGTGGAGAGGTTCATATGGATCGTCTACATTACATTGGAAGCACAAGATGAAAAAATAGAGATTCTACAATGTAACAAAAAAAATATCTAACATGTCCAATATGACTAAAAAAAATAGACATATGATATATCATGGTTTTTATTCCAGAAGAATGAACCCTAAAATTGGGTTCACGATTTTTGTTAAAGATTAGGTTTTGTAATGCTACATTTTTCACCAAAACTATATGAAAGACAAGCTAACACTTGCGTTGAACCCACTTGATTTAGGATTGGATTTTTTCTTGTATCTCACTTTTTTGTGAAACTTTTGCTTCTTCTGAAGGCCTTGAGGAGCTTCCTCTGCTTTCTTTATATTAGTTAGCTTGGAAATTCTTATAAATCTCAGATTTTGAATCCACTAATCTTTTCGGAATCTTCTTAGTTATCTGCGGTGAAGTTCAGTTTTGTATACATTAGCTCTTGTCATTCTTGTTTCCTCATCGGATGTTGGGTTTACCGAATTTTAGAGAAAAGACATAAGTCTTGATCTGCCAAAAATTGATCATTTTTGTCTCCCTATGCAGATAATCAAAGCTTATCTCCCTAATTTTCAACTCTTCATAAACCATCCCCTCTTCTTCAAATCGATCCTTGTTTGGCTGCTCGATTTGAGAAGAGAGGCTTGCTTGTAAATTCAAATCTATGGCGGTTTCTAGTGCCTTCGTTGTTGTTAGCCTGAAGCTGGAGGCGTCCTCATCGAATCACCATATTCCGTCGTTTTCTTCTGTGGATCTGATGTGGAATGCGATGGACAACAATAGGACAAGGAGAAGTCTGATCCAGAGAGTGCGTTGCGAGCTTTCTGCCTCTAGTGTCTCGGCTTTGGACCAGCTTAAGAATTCTGCTATCATTGACAGTATGAATTTCATTTCTCCCTTCTTTTCGTGGGGTGTCGAATTCCATTTTTTCTGGGTCCTAATTGTATTCGAGATTCGTGATTGGTTTTCGTTAATTCAACATCTTCAATATTTGTTCATTGGATTCTAAAAGCTCAAAATATGGATATCATGTTTAAGACGTTAATGCTATCATCTTGCAATATTTATTTTGATCCTCTCCTCTAGATTCTCGACTTGCTAAAGAAGTTCAACATATTGTTGTACGTAGAACGGATTGTGGCATTATCCGAGGGATTTTTGTGAGTCCTCGAAATAAGTGACGGATGATGTCAGAAAGAATTTTTATCTAATTGGTCGTGTCTTAGCAGACGTTTAACATCTGTGGAGGAGATTGTTTCCTTGTTCAATTTTATAGCTCTTTGTCGTTTTCCTGAACCAGGATACACAAGGGAGAGAAGCAGCATTGTGGTCATTGGCCTTACCATTCACACAACTCCTATAGAGATGCGTGAGAAGCTTGCCATTCCACAAGCTGAATGGCCACAAGCTATCGCTCAGTTGTGCGCTTTGAATCACATTGAAGAAGCTGCTGTACTCAGTACCTGTAACCGAATCGAGATTTATGTTTCCGCTCTATCTCGCCACCGTGGAGTCAAAGAAGTCACTGAATGGATGTCTAAGGTTTTCTTTTTCCCTTTTTTTTTTATGTCAGTCACTTGAAGAATTCTCTTCTCCTTTAGTGTTTTGGGTGTTGCAATCACTGCCAAATGTTTACATAGTAATGCTATTTCTTTGCCAGAGAAGTGGAATTCCAGTTTCAGACATCTGTCAGCACCGGTTTCTGTTGTACAACAAAGACGCCACGCAACATCTGTTTCACGTCTCAGCTGGTCTGGACTCTCTTGTCCTAGGAGAAGGTCAGATACTCGCACAGGTTAAACAAGTTGGTCGAGTAGTTAAAGAAAAACGCAATGAGTTTGGGGTGATAATCGGTGGGCTATTTGAAAAGGCAATCTCGGCTGGAAAGCGTGCCAGAACTGAGACCAATATCGCCGCTGGTGCTGTTTCCGTTAGCTCTGCTGCCGTCGAACTTGCTCTCACCAAGCTTCCAGGACCTGCATCATCTGCTGTGATGTTAGTGATTGGTGCAGGAAAAATGGGGAAGCTTGTAATCAAGCACCTGGTTGCGAAAGGTTGCACTAAAATGGTTGTTATGAACCGTAGCGAAGAGAAAGTTGTAGCTATCCGCAAGGAGATGCCGTCTGGCGTTGAGATTATTTATAAACCCCTTGATGAGATGCTAGCTTGTGCTGCAGAAGCCAACGTAATCTTTACTAGCACAGCATCTGAGACACCATTGTTCTTGAAGGAGCACGTAGAGATCCTCCCTCCTGCTGCAGATGCAGATCATGTGAGGCTCTTTGTTGATATCTCTGTTCCTAGAAATGTTGGGTCTTGTGTTGCTGAATTAGACGGTGCATGGGTTTACAACGTGGATGATCTCAAGGAAGTTGTTGCTGCCAATAAGGAAGACAGGGCGAGGAAAGCAATGGAAGCTCAGGATATAATAACAGAGGAATCAAAAATGTTTGAAGCGTGGAGGGATTCGCTGCAGACGGTTCCAACAATCAAGAAATTAAGAAGCAAAACAGAGAGAATCAGAGCGGCTTCGGTTGAAAAATTCATGTCAAAACATGGCAATGACATGGACAAGAAGACGAGGGAAGCAGTAGAGAATCTAACCCGAACTATAGTGAACAAGATTCTGCACGGCCCTATGCAACATTTGAGATGCAATGGGACTGATAACAGAACGCTGCATGAGACGTTAGAGAATATGCAGGCTCTGAACAGGATGTATGAACTTGACAAAGAGTTGCTCGAGGAGAAGATTAGAGCAAAGGTAGAACAAAAGTAGAGAGAGATCATTTATTGCATCCATTCTAAGGTACGTAGAGGTCAAACGGGCACGCATCTGTAATAACATGAGTAGAGTGAATTTCTATGAATATCATTATCAATTTTTTAGTGATAAAATATAACTCACGCACAGTGTATAAACAAAGTCTTATGTGCTAGCAATCTCTCTTGCTTCTCTACATTGAGCTCTCCTGTTTCGTCTCTTCTTTCGTCTCTTGCGTTGTAAATCTAACCTTAGATACGGTCTTCTCTCTCAAATCGACGGAGAATAATGAGATTCGGAGGTTGACGACGACACAGTCGCAGTCGCAGACGTGAAGTGAAAGGGAGAGAATGTTATATCGTTTGCTACTTGAATTAATTGAAATAAATAAAAGCCGTAAATAACTCGTGATTAGTGACCTTCTACATCATCCAGAGTTTTTCAAATTTGTCTCATCAACATTTCATTTAACAGCAACAAGCGTTTCTCTTCCTCCTCCTTAATTGGAACAAAGATTTGCAGCAATATTACGATTCACAGGTTTGCTTCGATTTGATATAGTTAGGGTTTGCTATTGTTTCCAGCGATCGGAACCAGGTAGGGGGATTCCTATTTTTTATGTTCAATTTAATATTCATCGATGAGTGCGTAAGAGTTAGATATTTGTGTCTTGTTTTTTCGACGAAATCTCATAGAATTACAGGTGATTAGGTTTCAGATCTCGATTTGAGGGTTAGAAAAATAGCATTTGTTTTGTTTCCAGAAGAATGAACCCTAAAATTGGGTTCACGATTTTTGTTAAAGATTAGGTTTTGTAATGCTACATTTTTCACCAAAACTATATGAAAGACAAGCTAACACTTGCGTTGAACCCACTTGATTTAGGATTGGATTTTTTCTTGTATCTCACTTTTTTGTGAAACTTTTGCTTCTTCTGAAGGCCTTGAGGAGCTTCCTCTGCTTTCTTTATATTAGTTAGCTTGGAAATTCTTATAAATCTCAGATTTTGAATCCACTAATCTTTTCGGAATCTTCTTAGTTATCTGCGGTGAAGTTCAGTTTTGTATACATTAGCTCTTGTCATTCTTGTTTCCTCATCGGATGTTGGGTTTACCGAATTTTAGAGAAAAGACATAAGTCTTGATCTGCCAAAAATTGATCATTTTTGTCTCCCTATGCAGATAATCAAAGCTTATCTCCCTAATTTTCAACTCTTCATAAACCATCCCCTCTTCTTCAAATCGATCCTTGTTTGGCTGCTCGATTTGAGAAGAGAGGCTTGCTTGTAAATTCAAATCTATGGCGGTTTCTAGTGCCTTCGTTGTTGTTAGCCTGAAGCTGGAGGCGTCCTCATCGAATCACCATATTCCGTCGTTTTCTTCTGTGGATCTGATGTGGAATGCGATGGACAACAATAGGACAAGGAGAAGTCTGATCCAGAGAGTGTGTTGCGAGCTTTCTGCCTCTAGTGTCTCGGCTTTGGACCAGCTTAAGAATTCTGCTATCATTGACAGTATGAATTTCATTTCTCCCTTCTTTTCGTGGGGTGTCGAATGGCTCACATTTATTTTCCCACTTGAATAGGATTTGCAAAGGGTAAATGCAAACACTAATGGAATTTTTCATGAAGGGGAGAAGGATGGTCGATGCTGTGACTGATGTAATTTCCGGATCAGGTGGCTATGATTTGGATCGATTACTCATGTAATGGATTCGCTGCTGGTCGGAGCTTTGGTTGGTCCAATGATTGAATATGGCTCTTCGATGTGGGTTATATAGTTGGCTCCAGGGACCTTGGATTGGTCTGCACTTGATCGATGTGCACCGCCAATATGGCTTATGAGAGTTGTTTGACGAATCATGGATCAGTCGTGATGAAATGATTCAATGAACTCTAGACACAACTTAGGATATCTAAAGAACACCTAAAGTCCTTAAATTTAAACCTTTTTTTAACATCCCTACATTTGAAGTGGATGAATGCAGCGGGCCGG
>SMJT01000114.1:30770-53184 GCA_004349715.1 Crucihimalaya himalaica | reverse complement strand
AGGTTCGAATTCCATTTTTTCTTGGGTCCTGAAAGATTGAATAATTCGAATTCGTGGGGGATTTTGTGTTTTTCGTTCAATACCAACTCTATGTTCCATCCATATCCCTGTTCATTTGGATTCTAAAAGCTCAAAATATGGATATCATGTTTAAGACGTTAAAGCTACCATCTTGCAATATTTATTTTGATCCTCTCCTCTAGATTCTCGACTTGCTAAAGAAGTTCAATCATATTGTGTACGTAGAACGGATCTGTGCATTATCCGAGGGATTTTTGTGAGTCTCGAAATAAGTGACGGATGATGTCAGAAAGAATTTATTGACAAATGTCGTTCTGTCTAGCAGACGTTTAACATCTGTGGAAGATTGTTTACCTGTGTTAATTCTATAGTCTCTTTGTTTCGCTCTTCTTCTGAACAGGATACACAAGGGAGAGAAGCAGCATTGTGGTCATTGGCCTTACCATTCACACAACTCCTATCAGAGAGAGCGCTGATGAAGCCTTGCCAATTCCTACAAGACCTGAATGGCACACAAGTCTCTTACGCTTCGGCGTTGAGCGCAAACTACATTGTGTGCTATCATCGGAAAAGGGTAAAAACTTTGTTATTTAAAACAGCTACATATGAGAATGGTATGAAAAAGAGATTCTAGGGGATAAGCAACGTGAGTTTTCTATTAATCAAAGTGTGTAGCTGTCTATTAATGTGAGTTTTTTTTAACTTATAATCTTTCTCCTTCCCAAAACCCTAATGTCTCATTTCTTGTTTATGATCATTTTGCATTTGAGGGCTTTTACGCACCTTGCACCCTGCGATCTCCTCAGAGGCCGCTGCGCGTCAAGTCCCCGCTGCTGATATTGGGGGCACAGATCAAAGGCCCGAGGCATCTCCCGAGGCATCTCCCACTTTACTCCCTGACTCTGAGGTTGCCCCTGATCAAGATGTTGCTGTCCACGAGGGCGGTTCAATAAGCCCGGATCCAGCTCATGTCCCCGATCTAGTCCAAAGACCCGACGAGGTAGGAATCGAAGAGCAAGAACAAGCTGAGAGGGCGGCGAAGCGGAGACAAGAAAAGAGACCGGCAGCTGAGGAAGAGCCCCGCACTGAGCGTTCCTCAAAGAGGCAAAGGACTTCTGAGCCCGAGGTGGATCACCGTTTTAAGTTCCAGTATCGTAGGCGGAGTCAGCCGATCGTTGGTAACCGAAGAGGTTGCGCCGCCCTGCTACGCGCCATAGCCGCACCTGATGTGATTCTTCCATCTAATGAAGAAATGGCGGCGCCAAATTCCTTTTTCTTCGCGTCCCAGTGCTTTGTGAAGGTAAAACACTTGCCTTGTTAACCACTTAAAATATTTTAACAAGTGCTGACGCTCCTTCTTGCAGATGGGACATGCGCTTGCCGGACTGGCCCGTGACTACGAGCAGCAGGTTAGGCTGGCCTGCGATTTTGTTGATGTCGAGAAGGAAGCAGCTCGGAATCAAATGATCGATTCGGAGAGGCGGATTGAGGAGCTGGAGAAGGAAGTTGATCTGGAGTGTCACAGATCTTCTGAGCTAGCCACGGAGGTGGATGCGCTGAAGGATAAATCTGACCTCTTGGAAGCCGAACTCGCCAATAGTCAGTCGGAATTGATGGCTGATCGGGACCAGATAGTCTGCCTCGAAGTCGAGGTTGAAAAAGCCCGGTCCGTGGCAGCGGAGCGCGACCTGCTTAAGAAAGACAATATTCGTCTGACGACGAATATTTCAAATGCTAAGGTCCACCTCGGGATAGAGAGGGAGAAAGCCATGCAGAAGTGGCGTACTTATAAAGCCAGCTGTGATGCGAAGCTTCGGCTCGTGAAGGAAAATATGGAAGCTCGTGAGAAGGCTGAGCCGATCAAACTTCTGTACGCCCAAGCTCACGGAGCACGGTGTTTCCTCGAGCTGGTCCAAGAGGAAGATAGTGTTCCCGTGCCTCCAGCTCGGCTGCAACAGGTCAAGGATGACGCGGATACTTATATGGCTCAGTTGCGGGCCAGCCCTATCTCGAAGCTTCGGTCGGAAGATTTCGAAGTCCCCTCTGGTTCCTCTTCTGTTTTAGAGGGTACCGAGGATGTGTTATCGGGAGCGCGGGTTTCTGAGCACGGGTCGGAAGACGAGGATGACAATCCCGAGTCGAGGGCGTCATGATCTGTTTTTGTATTATCCCTGCTTTCTTGCTCGTTTGTAAAACCTGAACAATTTAAGATAATAACAATGGTTTCTTTTATCGCTTCTCTAGTTCTTTTATTGCTTAAGTATGAGCTCGGTCATAATAAGTATAAGTGAGAACTCGGTTACACGTTTATAGATTGCACGTGAGATCGGTGCGAGTGAGAACTCGGCTACACGTGTATAGATTGTACGTGAGAGATGGGTGCGAGTGAGAACACGGCTACACGTTAATAGATTATACGTGAGAGATGGGTGCGAGTGAGACTTGGCTACACGTTAATAGATTGTATGTGAGATCGGTGCGAGTGAGAACTCGGCTACACGTTAATAGATTGTACGTGAGATCGGTGCGAGTGAGAACTCGAGTTTTTTTTTTTTTTTTTTTTTTTTTTTTTTTTTTTTTTTTTTTTTTTTTTTTTTTTTTAAAGGACGGGAGTAGTTGGAAAAGAGTATATTATAGCTGCATCTTTGTGAGAGGCTGCCTACGTACCCCCTATCAGGGGGATCAAGCCAGTCGTAGTTCGGTATCCGAATTGTTACAGAGAACATTAGATCAGAACACTAATAATTAAATCGCTTGAGATTCATCGTGTTCCAGGAGCGCGGTATTGCTTCGCCGCTCATTGTGGTCAGCTCGTAAACGCTAGGTTTGACAACCCGGGAGACGAGGTAAGGGCCTTCCCAGTGTGCGCCGAGCTTCCCGACGTTTTCTTCCGCGGTGTTTTCAAACACCTTCCGTAACACTAAGTCTCCCTCGACGAAGTGTCTGCCCTTCACTTTTTTGTTGTAATACTTGGCGGCGAGCTGCTGATAATTCTGGATCCGAAGCAAAGCGTCGTCGCGTTGTTCTTCTAAGAAATCCTCCTCTGTTTGATGCAACTCGATATTGAGTGCGGGCTTTTGTACCAGCATTGACCGGCGGAGAGTTGGAATCCCGACTTCGGATGGGGCCATTGCTTCCATTCCGTGAGATAAGGAGAAAGGAGTTCGGCCGGATGCGGTGCGTGGTGTCGTACGGTGACTCCAGAGTACGCCGTCTAGCTCGTCGGCCCATAACCCTTTCTTCGCGCCGAGCCGCTTCTTCAGACCGTCGAGTATTGTCTTATTCGTTGCCTCGGCCTGCCCGTTACCCTGAGGGTACCGCGGTGTTGACTTGCTCAGCCTGATTCTCCATTTATCGCAGAAATCCTCAACAAGACCCGAGATGAACTGTTGGCCGTTGTGTGTGACGATCTCGTACGGGAGTCCATGGCGGCAGATAATGAATTTCCGCAGGAATTTCCGCACGTCGTCGGCGAGGATGTTGTTGTAGGACTCGGCTTCTACCCATTTAGTGTAGTAGTCCGTCATGATAAGTATATATGCCTTTCCTCGAGATTGGGGCATAGGCCCTACGATGTCCATCGCCCATAGCATGAAGGGGTAAGGTGCGGTTGCCGTGGTGAGCAGCTCGGTGGGTAGATGTATCATGGGATCGTGTCGTTGGCACTGTTCGCACCGCGCTGCGAACTTCTCAGAGTCTTTGAACATGGTTGGCCAGAAGTGCCCCTGATTCCTGATTTTGACTGCGAGAGTTCGGCCATTTGAATGGTTTCCTCCGGCACCTTTGTGTAGTTCCTTCATCACGCCGATTGTTTCGTCCCCGTATAGACAAGTTAGGAGAACTCCGGAGGAGCTCCATCTGTACAGGTTTCCGTCTAGCCGAACATAGCGTGCGCCCTTCCTTTTTAGACGCCGTGCTGCCCATTTGTCAGTAGGAATCTTGCCGCTTTCTATGTACGACATTATCTCGGTTCGCCAGTCCGGGTAAGTTGGCTCTTCGGGTGGTGGGGGGAGATGATCCGCGATGTCTTGCTCGTTTCCCTGGTCGAGGTCGGCTATCGGGGTGCTTTCGACGAGGGCGACTCCCCTGGGGAGGGTGATGCTCGGATGGTCAATGCTTTCGACGAGTATAACCTGGCGCTGGGTCGGATCGGAGGTCGAGGCCAAGGCGGCCAGCGCATCAACAGAAGTGTTCTCGCCGCGGGGTATCCTTGTAAGACTGAACTCCCCGAACTCGGCGGCCAAGTCTTTCACGACTCTCAGATAGGCATCCATGCGGTCGTTCTTGGCTTCGTACTTGCCGCTGAACTGGTTGGCGACGAGCTGCGAGTCACAGTATGTCCTGATGTTCGTTGCTCCAATGCCCTTTGCTAATTTGAGTCCGGCGATTAAAGCTTCGTATTCGGCTTCGTTATTTGAGCCCCGGGAATGCCAAGCGGAATGATTGCTCTAATATTTCGCCCGTGGGGGATTCGAGTTTGATTCCTATGCCGGAGCCGTGACGCGAAGATGAGCCATCGACGTGTAGAGTCCATTGCGTGGGGGCTTCAATAGTTATCAACTCGGGGGCGAGCTCGATTAGGAAGTCCGCCAGTACCTGGGATTTGGCGGCAGGTCGGCCCCTATACTCAACATCGTACTCACTTAGCTCAACTGCCCACTTAGCTATCCGGCCTGATTGACTCGGACTATGAAGAATCGTTCTCAACGGTTGGTTGGTCAGAACGGCGACCGTGTGTGACTGGAAGTAAGGGCGGAGCTTCCGGGCTGCCGTTATAACAGCGAGGGCTAGCTTTTCGAACGCGGGATATCGACTCTCGGCCCCGTCCAGCGCCTTACTGACATAAAAAATGGGTTTTTGCTCGCTCTGATCTTCTCGAACAAGGACGCCGCTTACGGCCGAATTGGAGACCGCAATGTAGAGGTATAGGGTTTCTCCCACCTCGGGTTTCGATAGGACGGGGGGCGTAGAAAGGTAGGCCTTCAACTGCTAAAATGCTCCTTCACACCGTTCGTCCCATACGAAGTCTTTATTACAGCGAAGGAGCTGGTAGAACGGCAGGCATTTGTCCGTTGATCGGGAGATGAAACGGTTGAGGGCGGCGATTCTTCCCGTGAGTCTTTGGATCTCACGCTTGTTTTTTGGTGATGGTAGCTCAAAGATCGCCCCGATCTGTGCCGTGTTGGCCTCGATCCCGCGCTGTGTCACGATGTACCCCAGGAATTCGCTTGATGTTACTCCGAAGGTACATTTTGTCGGGTTTAATTTCATCCCGTACTTGTTGAGGGTGAGGAAGCAAGTCTTAAGATGGCCGACGTGATCCTTCGCCAAAAGGGATTTTACAAGCATATCGTCAATGTAGACCTCCATTGTGCGCCCGAGCTCGTCGGCGAACATTTTGTTAACGAGTCGCTGATAAGTGGCTCCTGCGTTTTTCAGCCCAAAGGGCATGACCTCGTAGCAATAGGTTCCCCGATCTGTGATGAATGCAGTCTTTTCCCGATAATCTGGGTGCATTCTGATTTGGTTGTAACCCAAGAAAGCATCCATGAAGGAAAGGAGCTCGTTCCCGGTGGTTGCTTCGGCGACTTGATCAATGCGAGGAAGCGGAAAACTGTCCTTCGGACACGCCTTATTGAGGTCGGTGAAATCAACGCAGACTTTCCATTTCCCCGATTTCTTTTTTACGACCACTGGGTTGGCTAACCACTCGGGATACCTTATTTCGGTAATGGACCCGGCTGCGGTCAGCCGCTCTACCTCATCATTCACGGCTTGCGCCCGCTCGGGGTTCATTTTGCGACGTTTTTGCTTGATTGGTTTATACGTCGGGTCAACGTTGAGCTCGTGGCTGGCGATCGTCGGGTCTATCCCGGGCATATCATTGGTCGACCAAGCGAAGGTGGATACGTTCTCCTTGAGAAAATTGACGATCTCGTCTCTTACAGCTGTCTCGAGATCGGCCCCTATTCCGACGCAGTGCTCTTTATTGGTTGGATCGATGTTCGTTTGAATTACCAGATTCCGAGCCGGCTGGCTGTGGAGGTCGGGATCGTTTGAGATATGGCAATCGATCACTTGGCACGTCCTAGCAGCCTTTCGCAGCTTGTGTTCTACTATGAAGCAAGTTTGGGACATACGCTGGTCTCCGCGGATTGTATAGACCGTTGACCCAACGGGGAACTTTAGGCATTGGTGGTAGGTGGAGGTCACCGCTTTCATCATGTGAATCCAAGGGGTGCCAAGGATTACGTTATAGATCGCCGGCTTGTCGATAACCTCGAACTTGATAATCCTGGTGGTTCCTCTGATATAGATCTGGATTTTGACTGTTTTTATCGTTTCAGTTGTGTCCCTGTTGAAACCGGTGAGGGAGCGTTTGGATTTCTTGAGGGTGAGGCCGGTGAGACTCATTTTGTCCCAGGTGTCCTTGAAGATCAAGTCGACCGAGCTCCTGGTATCGACCAGGACTCTTCCGACGTCGCAGTCTGCAATTCGTAGCTTAATGACGAGCGGGTCATGATGTGGGTGGGCTACCACGCGTCCATCGCCCGCGGTGAACGTGATGTCGATCTCTCCGTCTGTTGAGCTCGGTGGGTCACTGTCCATTTGTTTGAGACTCGCCTCTATTCGCTGTTCGGACATTTTTATTGACCGAACCGAGTCGTTGCACTCAGGAGGACCGCCCAATATCATCCCGATGAGTTGCCTTGGTGGGGGTAATATTTGCAGAGGTTCTTGCTCTGGAGTTCGCTCTCTGCGGGGTTCGATGGCCTCGACTCGGGGTTGCCTATCAGAATCCCGTTCTCGTGAAGGAGATCGTCGTCGATTATTATCATTCTGGCCCCTAAAGTCGTTGCGTGGACGTTGATCGTTGGTCCGACCTCCAAACTGCTGCTGGCCGTTGTTTCGTCGGCTTGTATTTCCTCGAGGAGCAGGGCGATCGTCTAGCCTGACGGTCCCATTTTCATATTGCGCTAGGAGAGCCTCGTGGAGTGATCGGCACTGTGAGGTCAGGTGACCTTTCATCTTGTGAAACTCGCAAAACGCCTCGTTATCTCTAGGCTGGTAGTTGGCGTTTTGCCATTTGTTCCAGGAGAGCGGGGGATTCTGTTGTGAGCTCGGGGGAGGAGGGGTGCCGCTGCTGATCGCGAAAGAGGAGTCGACAGGCGATGGGTCTAGGCTGTCGGTAATAACGAAAGCCGCAGCCCGTTTACCCCTTTCCTGCAAGTATTCTTCGTTGTAATGTTAACGAGGCTCATATGGCTCTTCCCGGGCTTTGTCCTTTGGGACAGCCGCTTTGCTCGTGGTGTACTTCTTGGTCATGAGGGCTCGCTCTTCCTCGATCTCGACAAAGATGGAATCTCGGCACAGGGCGTCGTCCAGGGTTCGCGGTTTATTCAGCTTCACAGACCGTTGCGAAGGGCCGGAAGGGCCGCGTCGTCCGATACGACAGCTCGGGAAACGACCATTTTAAATCGGTCGATGTATGACCGCAAGGTTTCCTTCGCTCCTTGGGTTAACGCCCATAGGTCGGCGTTGGATGTTCCCTGCCGGATGAACATTGAGTAATGTTTGAGTAATGCTGCGGACATCTGGTAAAAGTTGTGGATTGAGTGGGTTTCCAATTTGGCTAACCAGGTTAGCGCTGGACCGACAAGGTTTTCGACAAAAAGCTGACAGATACCGGCCTCTCGCTCTTCGGGGGCGAACTGATGTCGTCCGGTAGCGACGATGAACGCGGTCATGAATTCGCTAGGGTCGGTGAGTCCGTTGTACGGGAGGACTTTGACTTTCCCTGGATACCTGATCGGGTTGTTCTGCAGACGGGGGCTGAACAGGGTGTTCTGCGTCTCCCGGAGGATTTGATCGATCTCTGGGGCCGAGCTGGTGGCTTGATGTACGGTGGAGGTCATTCGGCGGAGCTCGGCTCTAATACTCGTGAGCTCGCTGTCTCGCTCCTGGTCATCGAGAATTTTTTGAAGGGCTCCTGGGCTCTGGTGCTCTGGTCTTCCCAACTCGTTGGTGGGAGCTCTTTCCGTCAGACGCTCCTCTGCCCTTTGTGAGGACTCCGGTGTGTGACGTGTTGGTTCCTCCAGAGTGAGGCGTGCGCGAAGTTCCTCCTGCTCATCAAACACTGAGGATGTGTTTAGGAACGAGCTCGGGGGCCTCCGGGTTTCTTTAGCTGTGCGATCAACAGTCGGGTTGCCCCTAGGTGCCATGTTGTCCAGGCGTTTGTGGCAAACGTTTTGTCCGGCTGCAAGCTCGGCGAAACGCTCGTTATTGCTTCGGGCCGACTCGGTCATTTGCGCGATTAAGGCATGCAGCAGCGCGTTCGTCATGGTGAGCTGGCTCCCTGGCGT
The DNA here is from genome assembly GCA_004349715.1 of Crucihimalaya himalaica. NCBI lineage: Eukaryota > Viridiplantae > Streptophyta > Magnoliopsida > Brassicales > Brassicaceae > Crucihimalaya > Crucihimalaya himalaica. Next base: position 44,800 of record SMJT01000114.1, on the reverse strand, counting down.
GAGGTCGATGTCAGGTCGTGGTAACTGAGCGCGGGCTGGGATTCCGCCTCCGGGTAGCGGTCGACTGCCGCCGGTTACTTCGGGCTCGAGCTCTTCGGTTGGGGCCTCTAGGGTTGTCGCTTGAAGATCGGGCTCCCTTAGGTTTTGTGATAGGACGAGCTCTCCCGTGTCCGAGGTGAGTGGTAGCGATGACGCATTTGGTCCTACCATCCTTGAATTTGTCCCGTGCGTGTAGGAAATGTCTAAACCCCCCCCTCTCTCTAGCGCCAAATGTTAGTCTCAATAAGGACCAATATAAACAGATAGATTATGAGTCGATAAGATGGGAGTTGTGATTAATTGATGATAATGTGGGGGTGATATTTCCGTTTAATAGGACAGATTCGATAATGCTCAGCTCGGGTCACGTATGATTAGTTCGGGTGTAAGATCGGAACCTTGTATTTCACTAAAAGACGGTGGTCGTATAGAACGACGAACTGAATCGGCAGGGATTTCAGTTCGATGTTCTAAACGATTCGTCGGAAGGATTACAAGTATTCAACTTAGAGCTCGGTGTTAATTCTAGATAGATTTTGCGGACCTCTTTCTTAATGAATGGTAAGGGATATTTATAGAGAATCGACTACTCTTCTCCCGCCCAGCGCGTGAGCGGTGAAGCCTACATCTCCTCGAGTCGCACTCGAGTAATAGCAGTGTCAGATTGGCAACTTGCTTCCTCGAGCTCCGTGCTTGACATGACTGGCCACCTGCCCGCTGAATTAAGAGGTCGGGCTTCCGCGGGCCTTGTTTGTATGGGCTTTGGTCATGGGCTTCAAATTTCGTAATGGGCCGGGCTGATAGGTGGTCAACCCTATCTCCAACACTTACTATTGCTTCTTGGATGGCTACTCAGGCTTCTTCCAGATCCCGATACATCGAGATGATCAGGAGAAGACAACCTTCACTTGTCCCTACGGCACATTTGCCTACAAGAGAATGCCATTCGGGTTGTGCAATGCCCCAGCTACATTTCAGAGATGCATGATGTCCATCTTCTCAGATATGATTGAGGAGTTCATGGAGGTATTTATGGATGACTTTTCTGTCTATGGGTCTTCGTTTAAAGGATGTCTGGATAATTTGTGCAAGGTACTTCAGCGCTGTGAGGAGAAGCACCTAGTTCTGAACTGGGAGAAATGCCACTTTATGGTCCAAGATGGCATTGTTCTGGGACATAAGGTCTCTAAAGCTGGGATTGAGGTTGATAAGGCGAAGATTCAGGTCATGACAAGCCTCCTGCCGCCTACATCAGTTAAGGACATTCGGAGTTTTCTTGGCCATGCCGGGTTCTATCGCAAGTTCATTCAGGATTTCTCCAAGCTAGCCCGCCCGCTTACTGCTCTGCTGTGCAAAGATGTTGCATTTGATTTTACACCAGAGTGTCTTGCTGCATTTGAGATGATCAAGAAGGCATTGGTTTTTGCTCCTATTGTGCAACCACCAGATTGGATCCTGCCTTTTGAGGTCATGTGTGATGCGAGCGACTATGCTGTTGGATCTGTTTTGGGACAGAGGAAGGACAAGAAGCTCCATGTTGTGTTCTCCTTTGTGAAATTTCGCTCCTATCTGATAGGAAGTAAGGTAATTGTGCACACTGACCATGCTGCTCTTAGGTATCTGCTGCAGAATAAGGATATGAAGCCTCGATTATGTCGATGGGTTTTGCTGCTGCAAGGTTTTGACATAGAAATCAAGGACAAGAGAGGGGTAGAGAACGGCGTTGCAGATCATCTTTCGCGTATGAGGATCAGTGAAGAGGTCCCCATAGATGATTCTTTGCCCGAGGAGAAGATATACTTCATTGAGACTGGTTCTGCGTCGATTCTGTCGCAGAAGAGGATGAGCATCGATCGACACCCTTGCAGTATCGATCGATACTCTCAAACGTTGCTTCCTTCAGATCCTGATTTCAGCATCGATCGATACCCTCACTGTATCAATCGATACCAGAGACCTTCCATCGCCGATTTCTCTACAGATCACTCTTAATTTGAGGAATCTTTGGCAGTAACTTCTCCTGCTGAACCTTGGTACGCCGACATCGCAAACTACCTTGCTGCTGATCTAGAACCAAAGCACCTCAAGAAGTATGTGAAGAAGAAGTTCATGAGAGATGTCAGACGCTACTTCTGGGATGAGCCATATTTGTACAAGCACTGCTCTGATGGGATTTACAGAAGGTGTATAGCTGAGTCTGAAGTACCGGATATCTTGTTTCATTGCCATGGTTCTGAATATGCTGGGCACTCTGCTACATTCAAGACGGTCTCTAAGGTTCTGCAAGCCGGTTTCTGGTGGCCTACAATGTTTAAGGATGCTCACTCTTTCATTTCCTATTGCGATGTGTGTCAGAGACGGGGTAAGATCAGCAAGCGCCATGAGATGCCACAGAACTTCATCCTGGAGGTTGAGGTCTTTGATTGTTGGGGTATTGATTTCATGGGATCNTGTACAAGGAGAGGACTAAAGCTTATCATGACAAGAAGATCCTTTCCCGACACTTTGAACCGAATGACCAGGTACTCCTGTATAACTCCCGTTTGCAATTGTTTCCTAGAAAATTGCGTTCTCGTTGGTCAGGTCCCTTCACAATCAAGGAGGTCCGCCCTCATGGAGCTGTAGTGTTGCTGAATGCTGAAGGCAAGGAGTTCACTGTCAATGGACAAAGGGTGAAACACTATTGGGCGAAAGCCACCATTCCAGATGGACACATTGTGCCTCTGGCTGAACCACCCGCTGCCTGACTGACCTCCATGTCAAGCTAATGACATTAAACAAGCGCTTGGTGGGAGGCAACCCACTGGTGAGTTTGTAAATAGTTTTTATTTTGATTTGTTAGTTTTATTTTTGTGTTGTGTTTTCACGTGGAACCAGGTCCAGACGTCGAGCATCGATCGATACCCCTTGGTATCGATCGATACCATTAGCCTAAAGGGAGTTATGCCATACGCTGAGCGTTGATCGATACCACTTACGGTATTGATCGATACTCAGCCCCAGGTAGGTTTTTCTATAAAACCCTCAGGTTCTAATCATTCACTCCCTCACCCCTTTATCGTTAGACCCCGCCTCTCGTTTCTATCTCCCAACTCTCACATCTTTTTCGATTTTTCATCAATTTCTTCGATTCCAAACTCTATTCCCCTCAGATTTTTGACTACATTATCATTCTCTCATTCATATCTTCGATCTACCAGGTAATGCACTCGATTTCACCCTTTTAGATGTGTTGGCAAATTCGATTTGGGGTTTCCTTTGTTGTGAAGTTTTGGCTCTGTTTCTTGTCATCATTAGCTATAGGTGAATGAAGTTGCCAAATTAGGATGAGAATGGATATAATAGGGATGGAGTAGACTTAGGAATTCGAATTTAGGGTGATAGATTGGAAATTGGGTGATCTGTGGAATGAAGTTCGCGATTTTGTCTCGAGCATCGATCGATACCCCTTGGTATCGATCGATACCCGACCTGTACCAGAATGATTTTTGCGATGTCATCTGTCATGATTTTGTGTTTCGTTTTCGAGCATCGATCGATACCCCTTGGTATCGATCGATGCCTGCACTTATTTAACGTAGGAGCTATTCTAACTTCTGTTTTTGCTTTGCATTTTCTCAGATGGCTTCCCGTAAGAGGACACGACAGGATGACGCTTCCACTTCCAACCCTCCATGCCGCAGTTATGCTCTTCAAGACGAGGTGGAGGCATTCCATGACTCACAATGGCACGCTGGAGTCATCACAGCCATTCGTACTGGCGATCGCTACAGGGTCCTAAAGGGAGGTTTCACAGAGGATACTGGCCATCAGAGTTTCATTGACGCTCACATCAGCAACTTGAGGCCTGCACCACGACGTTCACCATCTCCTTCTACTCCTGTACCTGTTGCTAGACCTCCCTGGCCTAAGATGGAGGGGAAGAGGATCATTCCACAACGCAATTGGGAAGGTCTGCCAAAGGATGAGACAGAGAGTGAGGCTTGCATTTACAGGCCGATAGCTGAGGAGTGGGACGAGTATGACACTCTGTTCTACAACGAGTGGCTACGCGTCGTCATCCTGCCTACACGCTTCGTCGATCCGCACACCATGTGTCGTCTAGGCATCGACCTTGATCTTTCTGCCATGCTCGACAAGATTGGATTGGGCACTCTTTACTCCAGGCAGTATGACATCTACCCATACCTCGTGCGTCAGTTCCTCGCCACAGCTCGAGTGTATTACAGAGACGAGATCCACCGCACTGTTTCAGAGGGCACGTTGACTTTCCTGATCAGGGGGGTTCGCTACAGGCTGCCTATCCCCGACCTCTGCGCTATCTACGGGTTCGACCCTTATCCTCAGCAGATCGCTCTCCCTTCCCAATTTCAGGATCTGCAGAACTTTTGGCGGCACATTGGTCTTGGTGCCTACAGCTCCAAGACTTCCACCCAGATTGATATCCGCCATCCGACTCTGCGCTGTTGTTCAAGGCAGTTGGTGACATCATTCTTGAGGATAGGTTTGAGTGGCCCGAGATGAACCTCGCGGTCAACATTGGCGCTCTCTTTGCACACCACTTGGTCTCTCTGAAGACCAAGCCCTTCACTGGCCGCAACTACGCCACAGCGCGGAAGTCCGAGTCAGTTGGCAGCCTCCTCACACCTATCTTCGAGCACTTTGGCATCTCCACTGCAGCATGTTCGATTGTTACTTTTTGTTCTCTCATGGATGAGCAGCATATGCAGCATATGCGTTGGTTGAAGGCCACTCGCCGCTGGTGCCTTCCCACGACAGATGGAGAGCTCTTTGTTCAGCTCCCTAACCGTGATCTCACTCACATAGGCACTCACCTTTCTCGGCTGCACTTCGATCCGGATCCGCGTCTACTCTTAGTTGCGCCATCCGCTCGCATCCGCGCACCACGCCAGCTTCCATCCACTTCTGCAGCCGCAGGCGAGACACCAGTCGCTAACTCTGCTGGGAGTCAGCCTCGCCGTTCACAGCGCCGCCCGACATCTGCTCATGCTCCCTCTTTTCCTCCACCACCAGAGCTACCGATGGAGATAGCTACTTTTTAGAGATATGTGGTGGAGAGTCTTCAGAGTATCTGGGCTGCTGTTTCTCGCTGCCGCTGCATGTCGTCCACTGACGCCGATCCCTCTGCTGCTGGTCCTTCGCGCTACCCTGTTTCGGAGTCCGATTCTGATGAGGATTCAGACTAGTCTCTGTTCCTGGGTTTCACATTTCCCTTTCTTTTCTTTTCTTTTGTTTTGCTTTATTTTCTGAACTTTTCTAATCTCATTGTCAGTACTTGTTGGAACTTATGGCTATCTATTATTCTGTTGCTTCTAACTGTGTTCTCTGATCTGACAGTTACTTTACCTAACTTTTGGCTTCAGTAGACACTATCTCGAGTTTCAGAATCCGACACAGACCTTGGCATCGATCAATACTCCTCAGTATCGATCGATGCCCATTACCTCTCTACGGTATTGTCGCACTTACTCACAGCCATTTTGTCCATGTGCTTTCTTTTGCTTCCTCTAGGCTAGATAACACTGGGGACAGTGTTATTTAAGTCTGGGGGAGGTGATTACTGACATTGTGTTTGTTTTTCTTAAGAGTCAGTCCATTTTTTTTAGTCTTTTTGAGTCAAATTTTTGTTTTATTGAGTCAAACTTGTTGGAGATTATGAACCTTTGCTTGATTTCAGTGTCCTGACTTTGTTTTTGAGTAACCATTGTCACAGAACCAGCCTTAGGATCGACTAATGAAAAATCCAAAGGCTAACCAGTTGACCAGGAAACACCCATGTCTCCAGCAAATTTCTCCTAAATCCTGAGCCAATTTTGCACTTCACTCCTGAGGTTGGTATTCACTGAACTTGATTCATCATTCATATCTGGCAAAAGGAACCCATGCGTTTGATAAATATGGTAGACCTCTCCCCTAACACATAATGATACATAAAAGGCATAAAAGATGAGATGATTTCTGCCGAGTAGAGGGTTAGGAATACTTCCTGTGATCCCATTGTTCTACTTGGATAAGGATTGATCACACAAAAGTCTGAAGCGAGGGGTCGGAACATTTCCTGAGACCCCATTATTCGCCTAAGATTTTTGACACTTTGAGAGGGAGAACCGGGGATTAGGTGGCAATCACCATCAATACTCGCGTCTCAAACCTTGATTTGTGTATGCAAAGCTTAATTCAAAAATCAAAAGTATAAAAAGAGATAAGTCTGGGGGAGAGGAAATAAATACCAAAGTGTAAAATCTGAGTGGTTCCTTAGTCATGATATCGCATGAAGAAGAATCTAGAAGGTTCTTGAATATCAACATCAGTGATGAAACGGCAATGAAGGATTTAGTATGATTGATTCTGTGAGATAATGAGTGGATAATGGGAAATTGCAACAACCTAAGGAGAAGTACATGGTGGTCCGATCTGAAACTGTTAGGGTGACAACTGGGAGCTTGGAAAATGGTCATTACTATGTCTCAAGAAAAATGTGAGTCTCCATGTTTTCAAATCTCTTTCTCTGTTTGGTTTTCTGTTTGCTTGAGGACAAGCAAAGACTAAGTCTGANTAATCTATAGAGCTTTTCACCTAGACTTGAGATTAATGCTGATTTTAGCCTCGCGAACTAGAATCTGATTTTAGGTTGTTGATTGGCACGAAAGTGTGATTGATTGCCTGATCTAGTGTTTGGTGAGCAAAAGCCCTATTCGCAAAGAAATTTGGTTTAGGGATTTTGTGAACAATTGGACTTGAACTTTAATGCTTGTTTAAATTCATAGAATTTGCAAAGAAATTTGGAATTCTAAGTTTAGGCATAGATAGTTTTCGCAACGACAGTTGGTTTACTTTACATTTGTGTTTCAAGTTTGAAAGCGGAGCTTAATTTATTCCTGACAATTGATTTGATTTGATAACTCTGATTTGCCTGCAAGTTTCCCTAAGCCTAGCGTTTTCCTCCATTGATTTATATCCTTGATTTATTTGTTTTTTCATTCTTAATTCCATCTATTCTGCTTAGCTTAGTTCATATTTCTTGATCTATTGAGTATCATCTTGAGTCTTTGTGGTTCGACCCCTAAAATATTGTAGCGACTGCTTAGATACTTTTAGGGTATTAGATTTGGGCACATCATTACTGTTCTATTTTTAATAAATTTATTCAATTAAAAAGATTTTCTTTTAGGTTTCAGAAAAAATAAAAAAAATATTTGTATAAAAGTTAAATTACTATAAAAGTTTTTTTAATTTTGTTAATATCTTGAACTTTCATTTTCCTTGGTTGAGATAAAGTTTATTATATTATATATATATATATATATATATATATTGCTTTTGAAAATATTTTAACTTTATTGTAAGATAATTATATAAGGATTATGAAATTTAAAGAAACAGAAAATTTATATTTCTACCAAAACAAAATACGAAAATTATAATATTGTGATATAATGTTTTCAAAAAATCATCTGATATATATATATATATATATATATAATAAACAAATTAAAAATTTAAGAAAGATTAACTATTGTGTGGAGATAATTGTAATATATAGTTGTCATTACTTATAATAGATTTAAAAATGTCAAGATAATAACATATAAAAATATTATATAAAGATTAAACCGTATATGAAGAATCTTGAACATCATTTTTATACTATAACTGAACAAAACATGCAAAAATTTGAATCAATAAACAATTACAATATTTTTTAATCTTTTATCAATTACAGATGAATAGTCAGCAATAAAGAGAAATTTAAAAACGTGAGATATCACATTTACTACCCTCAAAAACAAAAATAACATCATTTTTATTATTTTTTCCCGCACATGGTGCGGAGTAGCTTCCTAGTATAGTGTATTAGCCATAGTTGAGGTTTATATTTTTTTTTGATTTTAACATATATTTTAATATCCGAAAATAATAGTTAATATATTTTAAATTTGATATTATGTTTTAGGGAAAATACTTAAATTGTTAGAAATCAAAATTCCATATAAAAAATCGAATTAATGATAAATAATGTTGTTATGAGAAAAATATATTGTTAAGATGTTTTGAAAAATATTGGTTTAGAATCTGATTAAACCATTAAATTCGAATATTAATGGTTTATTCCTTTTTATAATACACGATTCTGTAACATTAGGGATGTTAAAATTTAAAGAATATTTACTCTACGATTTTATAGCAAGATTTTTTTTTTGAAATCGAATAATAGGTTGATGATATTAAGGGCCGAGATTTAAAGATCACACATGAATTAATGGTTGTGATTAAAACATCTTCGACCACGATGAAGGGTTTAGATTTAAAGTAAAAACATGCGGGTTTATTCGAAAAAAATCTGGATAATCCGATTGGTGATTCTTTTAAAATACCTTGTTACCCTTAATGAGTTTTCTCATTTGTTAATAAGTATAATGGCATTCATTGTAATTATTTACAAAACAAAGGTTTGAGTAAAAAAATTGCTGCAAAAATAATAAGTAGATTACTCTTCTATTTCATTATAAGTATTATTTTAGAATTAAAATTTTATTTTTATTATAAACTTGGAAGCTTCCCCACACCATGTGTGGAGAAAAAATAGTAAGAGATGATGACATTTTTGTTTTTGATGCTAGTAAACGTGATATCTCACGTTTTAAAATTTGTTTTATTGTTGACTATTCATCTGTAATTGATAAACTATTAAGAAATCTTAGCAATTGTTTATTGATTCAAATTCTTGTTATGTTTAGTTTTAGTATAACAAATAATGTTCAGGATCCTTTACAAATATTATAATCCTTCTAAATATTTTTTATATGTTACTATCTTGACATTTTTAAATATATTATAAATAAAAAATAACGACAACTATACATTACAATTATATTTGAACAATGGTTAATATTTCATAAAATTTTTAATATATCTTAATTTTTTCATTATATCAAATAAATATACGTATATATATATATATATACATTTATAACTCTTGATAAAGCATCATACGATTTTTTTAAAACATTATATCACAATATTATAATAATTTACTTTTATACGAATATTTTTTCACTTTATTTTTGAAATCTAAATGAAAATGTATTTAAATAAATTTATTAAGAATAAATTTATTAAATAATTTTTTTAATGTATATGTATATTTTATATTAATTGTTTTTCTCTTAATATATTCAAATTATTCAGAAAATATTTTTTAATAAATTTAAACTTTAAACTTTAAATTTTTCTAAATTATTTTTTAAAATAATTCAAACTTTAATCTTTTTAAAAAAATTAAAAGAGTAATTCAACTTTTTCAAAAAATTTTAGAATTTTCAATACAATTATAAATTTTTAAAAAGTAATTTTATTTTTTGAAATTATTTTAAAATTTAAACATTTTAAAGATTAACTATTTTTTCTTAATATATTTGAAATTTTAAAAATATACATATTTTTTAATAATTTAACTTTTATTCATTTTTTAATATTTGTTTTAAAACAAAATGAAAAAAATATTTAAAGAGATTGATACCATAAGGACAGAGTGAGAAACAAATAGTAGCGGAATATAATATTTTTTTTTCTGAAAAGTTCTATTGTTTTATAAAGTTTATATAGAGCTTAATATTAACTTAATTCGGATTTAGATTCATTCAAAAAAATTTCAAAGAATCCTTCGTACATATCGTAATATTTTTTGTATATAAAATACACATTTAAGAAAATATTTTTATAAGTTTAAAATACATATAACCTCCGTATTATATAAATTTAAAGTAAAATTTGAAGTAAGAAAATTATAAGAAAACTATCTAAATAGTATTTTTGTAATTTTTTAATTTTTATCAGTATAAAATTTTTCGATTTTTAATTTTTTTTTTGAGTAATTTTATTTTATTTATTTAATATTTTAAATAGTATTTCTTCTCTTAATTTTTTCAAAACTTTTAAAATTATTTATTCATAGTAATTATACTTTTACTCGAATAAATTTGAAATTTTTAAATATTTTTTCTAGTAATTTCTCTCTCTTAATATATATATATATAGTAATTTAACTTTATTTGAATATTTTTATTTTTAGTTTGTTTTTTTCTTAAAAATAAATAGCAAAAATAAATGGCAAAATGTTTAGTTAAAATTATCTAAATATATATTTTTATACTTTTTTATTTTTTATTGGTGATTTAATTTTTTCAAAAAATCTATTTTCTATTATTTTTAAGTTTTTCGATTATTTTTTAAATATTTTTTCTTAATATATTCGAATTTTTTAAATACATTTTTCCTAGTAAATTAATTTTTACTTAGATAAACATACTTTTAAAACTTAATGGCAAAATATTTAAATATTTAAATTCATTAAAGGTAGAATGGTAATCAATCATTCTGAGGATGAATGTTCATCATTCTGTATTTTTTTTTTAATATATAAGATTTTGTTTTATATTTTCCAGTATTTAATTACATTAAATAATAGAAATTTATTATGTAATATATCAATAATATTAAAATATAAAATTTTATTGTTTCATAATAAGTACGAAGAACTCTTAAACGACACTTATATCAAAATATTTATTAATTTTATGTTGATAACGTAACGATGTTGTTTAAGAATATTAAGTACTGATTAGGTCATGAATAAAGTTCGACTTATTGTTCACACTTCACATTTCAAGTTTCCATTAATATTAAGCTGACCATCGAAGTCCTCATGTAATGCAGTGGCAATTTTTTTGGAGTAGGCTATTAAATATTACCCATAGAGGTGAGTGTTTGGTTCTTCGGTTTGGTTCAAATCGGTTTGTTTGGTTCTCGGTTCTTGGAATTTAGTAATCATATAGGAACCGCGGTAAATTTATGTTCGGATCGGTTCAGTTCTTTTTGGGTTCGGTTCAGTCTTGATACTTGAGATAAACCCATTGAAGAACCAAAAAAATGGTTTCAATCGGGTTTCGTTATGATTGGTTAACTTTGTAACCAAAATTACCCGAATTAACTAAAAAATCTATGGTACCCCTTTTTCTTTTCCAAACTCCAAACTCCTAGAGACATTTTTATTTTCACTCGACCATTTTCTTTTCTTTTTACTCTCCCTAAACTTTTTATTCTTTCTATTTTTCAAACATGGAGAATGTTTTTCTTTTCTTTTCCTAGGGTCTTTCTTTTAAGTTCTTCTCTAGAGTTTTCTTTTTCAACCAAGGATTCTTTTTCTTCTAATCCTCATCTCACTTTTCATGAGCTCATGTTCCCCAAACCCAATACCATTCATTCTTTTTCTTTGTCGTTCCCAATACTTACAAGATTTTACACACAATAACATTATCAAGAAAAAGGCCTTACTCAATCAAACAACAAGGGGTGGAAAGAAAACGGTTAAGGTAAAAGGTAGGGAACCATTCTAAAGATGAGAATGGCCACTCGGGTTATTACATATACCAAGATAATAATTTCTCTTAATTGACCATAACTTAACTCATTAATACAATTTGCAATAACTAATTAAGTAATTAGAAAATTTCCAAATTCATGTTGATTTCCTCTTCTATATAAGCGATTATCTTTTCATATTCTCATTTCTAAAAGAAACATATATAAGAACAATAATTTCTGTTAATTACATATTTAAAAACAATTATTACAATTTGACAATAACTTAACTCATTAACAAAATAATTGACAGTAATTTTTTTAACATGTGTCTTTTCAATATAACTCTATAATACCACATGATATTCTCCATCAAATATACAAAGACACGTGTCATTCTTCATTTTAATTATTTCTCTATTTTAATTTTTGATATTCTCATCCTAAAAGAAACATATATAACAAAAACACATTTACAAAGATAACAATGTCTCTTGATTGACCATAACTTAACTCATTAATACAATTTGCAATAACTAATTAATTAATTTAAAAAATTTCAAATTTTTTTCTTTTCATGTTGATTTTCTCTTCTATATAAGTGATGTAGTACAACATATAACCCATAACAAATGTAAGACAATTATTACAATGCGAATTTCAATTTTTTTCCTTTTCAGGTTTTATTTTTACTTCTATATATAGTGATTTTGTGGAGCATATAATATCTCACGAATATAAAATCACTTCTTTATAGTGTTATATATATATATATATATATATTAATTTATTTTTTTCTTTTCAGGTTGATTTTTCTCTTCTATATACGTGATGTAATTAGGAACATAAAATCAATGACGAATGTAAGATCACTTCTTTAATGTAAGATCACTTCTTTATTGTAATAACTTAACTTAAAAATACATTATTGTTTCCACGTATCTTCTGATTAACAAAATTTGAAGCTGAATCTGGCAGTAGAGTAAAAACATTCCTCCAACTGATTGAGTTACAAACATTCAAAATTGATCCAAAAGTTGAGACAGACCAGATTTTGGATCCGTAGTTTTGATCAATTTTCTTAAAAACAGCCCAATAGGATAATAAAGTAGGCTTCGTTTAACCAATGCTGACACGTGTCATCCTTCAATTCTATATTTTACCTTTTGATATTCTCATTTCTAAAATAAACATATATAAAAAAATAATTTGTCTTAATTATACATTTAAAAATAATTAATACAGTTTGACTATTATTACATTCAATGTCATTTAAAATTAATTATTACATTCATTGTCATTTAAACATACCATAAATTATAATTGTAAACACCCATAATTTATTTTTTTTTCTTTTGTAACATACATCACTTTTCATCCTATAAATAATCATTTTCACATCCTCCTCCATCATATCTCAAATTCCTAAACTAATTTTTTTTTTGTTTTTATGTTCTTGCATGGGTTGAAAACTCAATTAAAACATCATTGTAAGAATTTGATATTATAATTTGTTTTTAGAAACTATATGGTAAATATTTTAGATTGTTTTCAATTTTTATTTTATCTCTAACGCGTTATAATTTATATGTATTCCTTCTTTAACCCTCATAATTTAATTTAAACATTATATATGTATTATACAATTTTGATAACTATTACAAAGCAAATTTCTTTTTTTTTTCTTTTCAGATTTATTTTCTCTTCTATATAAGTGATTTAGTTGGAATAGACACCTCACGAATATAAAATCGCTTATTTATAGAGCTATATATATATATATATATATATATATATTTCAATTTAATTTTTCTTTTTATTGATTTCTTCATCTATAAGTGATGTAATTGAGAGTATAAAATCAATGAAGAATGTAAGATCACTTTTTAATGTAATATATAATTTTTAATTTTTTTAAATTAATTAATGTTTACCTTCTATAAATTCGAATTATTTTGGTAATGTTGATGTGCCAAATCTAATACCCTAAAGTATCTAAGCAGACGCTGTAGTATTTTAGGGGTCAATCCACAAGGACTCAAGATAACACTCAATAGATTCTAGAATATGAATTAAGCTAAGCTAAATAGATGAAATTAAGAATAGCAAAACAATTAAAACAGGTAGTAATTCAGTGGAGGAAAACGCTAGGCTTAGGGAAACTTGCAGGCAAATCAGAATTATCAAATCAAATCAATTGTCAGGAATAAATTAAGCTCCGCTCTCAAACTTGAAACACACATGTAAAGTAAACCAACTGTCGTTGCGAAACTATCTATGCCTAAACTAGAATTCTAAATTTCTTTGCAAATTCTATGAATTTAAACAAGCATTAACGGTCAAGTTCAATTGTTCACAAAATCCCTAAACCAAATTTCTTTGCGAATAGGGCTTTTGCTCACAAACACTAGATCAGGCAATCAATCACACTTTCGTGCCAATCAACACAACCTAACATTAGATTCAAGTTCGCGAGGCTAGAAAAGCATTAATCTCAAGTCTAGGTGAAAGAGCTCTATAGATTATTCCTAACAATTTATTCAGATCTAATAATTCATCAAATACCTTTAAGCAACCCTAATCATAACAGGGAATCTACTCAAACATGG
>SMJT01000114.1:4436-24190 GCA_004349715.1 Crucihimalaya himalaica | reverse complement strand
ACTTTAGTCACATAACTGGGGAATGAATAAATAAGATCGGAAAGCACTAAATGAAGGGGGGATACATCTATTTCTATTGTATCTAATGATCTTGGGCGTCACTTTAGGACCCTTCAAATTATAATATAGACCTTTTTTTGACTTGTTTTGTTTGATTCTTATCAAACGAACTGATTTCAACCTTTCCTTCGAATATGTATTATGTATATATACAATTCTTATGTGAACGGTGGATCCACAACATGAACAAAACAGAGAGGGTAAAGGATGATTGCACTTTTTTTAACTAAAGATAGTTTAAATTTGACGAAATAGAAAACTTATCAAATTAATAAATCCTATGCCAAAGAACCAGATTTGAACTGGTGGACACGAGGGATTTTCAGTCCTCTGCTCTACCAACTGAGCTATCCGGCGATTACCGAGAGTAATCATCCTCATTTTTACGAATGTGACCGAGCGTTTACAGTCCTCCGCCAAAAAGCTATGTCTACCATTTACTGAAGTATCACTTCTCGTTTAACGAATGGTGACAAAAGGATTACAGTCCTTCGCAAAAAAGCTATGTCCACATTTACATTATTCGAAGTATCATCTTACTAAAGTTAAATTGTCATTATCCATAGTGGTGACAACAAGGGTTTTCAAAGTCCTCGCAACTAAGCTATGCGACCAGAATTACCGAAGTTCATCTACTGAAGTATCATTATCAATTTTAATATATGACTTAAGTCTAATGTCAATGAAAAAGAACTAAAAAGTAATAATTAAAAAAGTTTTGGACCGGTAATTTCTTTGAATCTTCTAAATAAAATAAAGAACTTTCTAAGTTGAAATGAAAAAATGATATAGATTCTAAATAATCAAATCGAGAATAACTAAAAAAAGGTACAGGTGTCAAGACAGACCTTTTTGGCAGTAGAGCTGGGGATAGAGGGACTTGGAACCTCACGATTTCAAAGTCAACGGATTTTCATCTTACTCTAAATTTTGTTTTTTCATTGTTGTAGTATGACATGTAGAATGGACGTCGTATCGTTTATGTCTTCGTCCGATTAATAAGTTCCACCTCAAGGATCTATCAGACTATGAAAGTGGAATCATTGATGATGAATATTATTTCTTAAACTTCGAAATTGATATCGCAACATTCCGATTTTTTTATAAACAAAAAAATCGAACTCGAGATTCAGGTCGTCATTTTTGAGATCTTTTGTGTTAACCGGTATATTGTCTAAATATATGGTTTTTTCCTTCATTCCTTTTTGATTTGAAGTTTCGATCGAAGCGATTTCCTTATCAACACAAGGTAGTAACTCCATTTGTTAGAACAGCTTCCATTGAGTCTCTGCACCTTATCCTTTTTTCTCGCTTTCTTAAACTCCGGTTTGTTCGCGTAACACAGGATTTGGCTCAAGATTGCCCATTCTACATCCAGGGTTTCTCTGAATTTGAAAGTTATCACTTAGTAGGATGGCTTCCATACAAGGGCTCAATCCAATTAAGTCCTGTAGCGTCTACACATCTCCGCATATTCCCCTTTTTTATTAGGATCTCATTATGATGTTTTCCCATTTTTTCTTATGGCCGGAAACCTTGGGATTTCATTCACTTATAGATACTTATTTTATGTCTTTAGGTTATCTTCTTTCTTTTTTTGAGCCCCATACCATATTGATTTAGTATAATCAACAAAATTCTTCATTTTTGTATTTGTATATTCAATATGGTTATATATTACATAACATATATATGTTCTTTCCTTTATCTCATCTTTGTCTTAAATTTGAAAAAATAGTCGAACGGTCAATTCTTTTTTTTTTTACTTTTATAAAAAGAAATTTATGATTATTATTGAAAACTTTAGAATTGTGCAATGGGAAACACTCACACGGGTATGCTTCATGCTATGATACTACTCTTGAATGAGAAAGACCTTCGTGTCTGTATCGTCCCACTCTGAGTTATAACAACGCCACATACTTTTAGTTAAAATATTAGCTTCTCTTAAAAACAATATCGGATACTACCTTCTAACTTATCATAAATTAAAAAAGTTAAATCAAATTCTGTGATTTATTATCATGAACACTGAAATCTAAAGATTAAGTGTCTTAGAAACAGACTTAGATGTTAAATTTTCATGTTAGTTAGTGATGTTTTAATATTAGTAACTCATAAACCAGTTTTATGAGTTAAACCATGAAACATTGTCTAATGTTTGATGATGTTTATATATGAGTATAAACACTAAACTTGAATTTAATTTTAAATTCTCTTTTAATCCGATGCTATTTGAAAATTAGAATTTCCTCAAAAGACATAATAATAAAACCAATAGAAATATATTTGATATGGAACAGCACAAATTTCGTATCATTCATTAAATCAGTAGTAAAAAACAAACAAAAACAGAATGAAATTATAATAATAATAATCAAAATTAACTAATATATTCTTTTTCCTTATCAACCCAAATTCTAAAAACACCTCTTTGAAAACAACATTAGTTGTGTGCCTTTGTATCTTGCCATCTTTGTCGACAATCAGTATTTTTAATCCTCTTTTTGAAGTAACCCTAGATAGAGCAACATAAAGCTGACCATGAAAAATACAGGTCTTGGCAAGTAGATACCTACCTTCTCTTAGTGATTAACCCTGACTCTTATTAATAGTCATAGCAAAAGCAACTGTTAGAGGAAATTGCCTCCTACGCATTTTAAAAGTAGTTTGGTGTCATTAGGTGTTAAAAAAATCTTAGGTATCAATACCTTATCTCCATCCTATCTCATGTAATAAACTCTTGCTTCTAAAATATGATTAGCCATCTGTGTGATCTGAAGTCTAGTACCATGCATAAACCACTTTTAGGATCTAATTCTTTAGAAGCATAACAGGAGCACCAATCTTCAAACGCAAAGTATGAGCTGGTAATTCAGATAGCTTGATACTATTCAAAAAATCAGGAGTAATCACAGGATTGTTGAGTGATAAACTATCTGCGGGATCAATACTATCTGCACTTAAATAGATCCTTTCTTCACCTATATAATGTTAATATAGTAAGTTAATATTAAATTGAAGATAAAGTTTAAAAGATTAAAAAAGCAAATTAGTACTTACTTCCCAAAAGTTTTAGCATATGCTGGTTTATTGTGTTAACATCCTCATTTGTAAGTGCTAAAATGGCTCTCTTTTGAAAAAACTTAGGATCATTTAGATTCAATCTTGCTGGATCTCCATATATTTCCCTAGTTATCACATCAATAGGATCAATTGCTTATGTAATGAGAAATTCATGTGGAATTTCTATTAGTGCCTCACCATCATTAGGTTCTGAAATCTTGCCATCACCAACATCTAAAAGCCAATCTAAAAACTCTTTGATATCCTTAGCCTCATTCAAAGTTAAATTATTACTAAACAGACGCATGTTCTTTGTAAGCTTAAGTACCTTACAATGGTCCCAAAGATATGAAGCATTTAAAGATGCTTACACAATTTCTGCTCTGCCTGCACCACTAATCACTGGGAGAACTTGTCTAAAATCCCCTCCAAACAACAACCTTACCTCCAAAAACTTTGTTATCAACATTGCCAATAATATCACAGAAACTCCTATCCATGGCCTCAAAACAATGTTTGCTCATCATTGGTGCTTCATCCCATATAATCAATGATGCTTGCTTCACCAACTCACCCAAATCAGAATTTGGTACAATTTAACATATGCTATACTCATCAGGGGTAAGAGGTATTAAAAATCTAGACTGTGATGTCCTTCCTCCTTCTAATAACAATGAAGCTATACCACTTGATGCAACAATAAGAACAATCATACCTCTAGACCTAATTGCAGCAGATAGTGTCTTCCACATAAAAGTTTTCCCAGTTCCTCCAAAACCATAGACAAAAAAAACTCCACCTGATTTATTAAAGACTGCTCCAGTGATCTCATCATATATAGTTTTCTGTTCATGTGTTAATAATTGTATCCATTCATCATGTTTTTCTTTCAATTCTACTCTGTTATATCTCATCTCATCAACAATTAGACGGTTGGAGTTGTCAATACCTTCTTTTGTTGGTTGAGGAAAGTTTTCTATTTCTGCTAAAGAGCTTCCATTGAATTGCATTAGCTCCTCAATTTCTTGTAGAGTAAAATTCTTCTTCTCAGCATCAGTTAAAGAAAGATCTGCAAAACAGTCAAAAATTAAAATAATAATGTATTAAACATTAGGGAAAACAATCAAAAAGACTAATGTAAAGTAAAGTTTATACCTGGGTTGTTTAAATCTTTCTTCTTCTTGTTCTCTATATCTTCTGATAGAAGTTCCCATGTTTGTTCCCACACGTGTTCTGGCCGTGATAGAGATGCTGATAGGAGCATCATAGAGAAAAAATTACACAAATAATCACCAAAACACCAATGACTTGCATCAACCAGACTATCAATATACATTTGATCATCATCTAGAATACCACGTGCGAAACATGCTTCTTTATATGTTTCATAGACTACTCCTTTGTAGGTTTTGATATCTTCAAAAGACGTTGGACCCTTTACTTTTTTAAGTAGAACTCTCAAAAAATATAGAGCTTCCATTCTCCTGGGAATATAATTAATCCTCTCCAATGAAAATCCTTTTTGCCTCTTTTTAAACTGCTTATTCTTTCCATCCCAAGTAAAATATGCTGGAATTTCCGAATAAGTCAGGTCTCTAGCATATTTGTTGTTTTTACCAACACCATTCCGTCTGTTTAAAGACAACCAAGCCATAAACATTGAATCTATATTAGCTGTCCTCTCTAGAACTTCCTCTATATCATCATCAGAATCAAAATAACATGGTTGCTCCCCTTCAAGATGGAAAGATAACTTCTGAACTTCTATTGTTCTATGATGAATTTGAAACTTGAAAATTTTCCATATAGCTTCTGAAGCTGACACATATCTGCATTAAATTAACATAAAATAATTAAGCAAACTATTATAGGGTTTCCATTAGTTTATATTTATTTAACTATTAAGAATATGTGTAACAAAAACATATGTTAATGTTATGTAATGTTTGATATTTAAACATAGTTTGTCACTTTGGGTTGAAATTATATTATCTAAGGTATTTAAAATTAGCAAATACATATCATAAATGATAAATCTTATATATTAAAAGAAAAGTACAGAATGCTCACATTCATCCACAGAATGGTTGATTACAAGTCTACCCTTAGTGAATCTACATATTTAAATTTTTTGCCATTTAGATTTTTAAAAAAAAAATTATGTAAAAAAAATTTAAATTTACTATCAAAATATAATAAAAGAAAAAAAAAATTTTTAAATTCGAAATTTTTTTAATTAATCTAAACGAAAATTTTAATTAATCTAAGAAAATATTTTTCTTAAAAAAAATATATTTAAATAGGTTTAATTAAAATTTTTGCCATTTAATTATAAGAAAAAAAAACAAAATATAAAATATTCAAGTAAAATTTAAATTACTATAAAAAATTTTAAAAATATTTAGAGAGAAAAATTACTAGAAAAAATTAAAAAATGAAAAAATATTCGAGTGAAAATGTTACTATAAATAAATAATTTTAAAAATTTGAATAAATTAAGAGAAAAAAATTTATTTAAATTATAAAAAAATTGAAATTACTCTAAAAATTAAAAATCAACAATTTTAAACTACTAATAAAAATTAGAAAATGACCAAAAAAAAACTACTTAGGTAGTTTTCTTATAATTTTGTGGAGATAAAATTTGCTTATTTTAGTTATTTAAATTTTTTATTAAAAAACTTATATGATAGGGAGATTATATATATTTTAACTATTAAAAATATTTTCTTAAATGTCTATTTTCTACACAAAACATATTACGATATATATAAAAGATTCTTTAAAAAATTTGAATTAATCCAAATTCAAAATAAGTTAATATTCAACTTTATATAAACTTTATTAAACAATACAACTTTTTAGAAACAAAAGTGTTATATTCCGCTACTACTTTTTTCAACTCTGTCTTTAATCAATTTATCTATTTAAATATTTTGTGATTTTGCTTTAAAACAAATATTAAAAACAAATAATATAAAATTATTATAATTTTTTATTAAAAAAATCAAATATATAAAGAGAAAAGAATTACTCTTTAAAATATTTAAAATTCTTTAAAATTTAAAAATTGAATTACTCTTTGAAAATTATAATTGTTTTAAAACAAAATTCAAAATTCAAAAAAGTTGTATTACTCTTTTACTTTCTTTTTTAAGATTGGGTAAAGTTTAAATTACTATAAATGAATATTTTTGAAAATTTTGAATATATTATTAAAAAAAATTAATATAAAAATAAAATATATAAAAAATAAATAAAAATTATTTACGAAAAAGTAAATTACTCTAACACCTAATAATGTTTCTTAAATGTCTATTTTCTATACAAAAAATGACACAATATATATGAAAGATTTTTTGGTAATTTTGAATTAATTTTAATCCAAAATTAAGTTATTATTCAAATTTTTTATAAACAATATTAAATGATACAAGTTTTAAAAACATATATTTTCTTGCTAAATTCTTCAAATATTTTGCCTAAATTACATTTTAATGTTATCAGAAACGATTCATCAAAAGATACACGTTGTTGGTATACCAGAACTGAATTCTTTTGTTCACCCGTGGACTATACGAGTCAAAATTCTCGAGAAATTAAAAATATCAAATATGTTTGAAAAGTTTTTTCATCTCATCGTTGAAGATGTAAATGTCTATTCTTACTTATATTTCTTTCTACAAGATAAAACTTTGAGGTTTAGATTTTAATTCTTAAAATTATGCAATTATTGATCTGTTTTACTTTTCCTATATTTCAGAATCTAATGATTGATTCTCTAATAAATGATGCATTCATTGGTCGTTATTGAAGGCACTTGGATAAGCTTAGCGAACTTTATTGTGGTTCATTACTGTTCTATTTTTAATAAATTTATTCAATTAAAAAGATTGCCTTTTAGGTTTCAGAAAAAATTAAAAAAATATTTGTATAAAAGTTAAATTACTATAAAAGTTTTTTTTAATTTTGTTAATATCTTGAACTTTCATTTTCCTTGGTTGAGATAAAGTTTATTATATTATATATATATATATATATATATATTGCTTTTTAAAATATTTTAACTTTATTGTAAGATAATTATATAAGGATTATGAAATTTAAAGAAACAGAAAATTTCTATTTCTACCAAAACAAAATGCGAAAATTATAATATTATGATATAATGTTTTCAAAAAAATCATCTGATATATATATATATATATATATATAATAAACAAATTAAAAATTTAAGAAAGATTAACTATTGTGTGGAGATAATTGTAATGTATAGTTAGGGGTGTCAAAATGGGTAAATCAACTCAAACCAATCCATAACCCAATGAGTTGAAAGCTAAATGGTTTATGAGTTGATCCAACTCAATTAATAAATGGTTTGGATCAAACCATAACTCATTTAAATTAATGGATTAATGGGTTAAATGAGTTACACATAAAATTAAATGAATGTATGACCTGTTTCAATCTAAAGCTCCCTCTTTTACTCGTAAATCAAAACTGTAAATCAAAATTGTAAATCAAAACTGTATGTGACAAACAGTTTCAATTCCTAGTATTTTTTTTTTGTAATTGTAATCTTCATAATTATACAATTTAATTATACAATTTCCAGCTAATTGTCCAATTTCTACCTTTTATGTGACCAAACAGATGAGCGTAATTTAGTAAGTTAAATGGACACATATGCAAATCGACAAAATCGACAAAATCGACATTCGCAGCTCTCAAGCAAATCGACAAAATCGACAGAAGAATTGAATAGTCGAGGAATATCCGGGTGAGATTGGAGTCGAGGAATCTGATTCTCCCGCCTTCGATGGGATAAATTTCTTCTCTAAACTTGCAGCTACGAGCGATGGGTTTTTGGAGATCAAATCACCTA
The DNA here is from genome assembly GCA_004349715.1 of Crucihimalaya himalaica. NCBI lineage: Eukaryota > Viridiplantae > Streptophyta > Magnoliopsida > Brassicales > Brassicaceae > Crucihimalaya > Crucihimalaya himalaica. The sequence goes on along the minus strand of SMJT01000114.1, from coordinate 16,179 downwards.
ATCCGGAGCCAAAGAATCCGAGTTGTTCGAAAAATCGAAGTTTGGGTTCTAAGATCTTCTCAGCGTTGCAGAACATGACATCTGGACGAGCTCGGATCCAGTTCTGGATTCGGAGAAATCATGGTTTCTGAGGAACTGAATCACGTATTGAGACTGTTCTAAGGATTTTGGAATCTGGGTTTTGTGAGGATATTGTATTCGGTAATCGAAGAAGGAGTATTAGGTTTTTGTAATTTTGGTCGATTATCTTGTATTGGATTAGTTTTGGTTAACTCAATAAACCATTTCAACCAAACTCATTTCAACCCAATCCATTAAACCCATAAACCATTTTGACCCATTAACTCATTAAGACTCAAATTTCAAACTCAATAAGTTTATGAGTTGGTTTGGATTGAATTGATCCACAAATTTTGATCCATTTTGACACTCCTATGTATAGTTGTCATTATTTATAATAGATTTAAAAATGTCAAGATAATAACATATAAAAATATTAAATAAGGATTATACTGTATATGAAGAATCTTGAACATCATTTGTTATACTATAACTGAACAAAACATACAAAAATTTGAATCAATAAACAATTAGTAGATTTCTTAATCTTTTATCAATTACGGATGAATAGTCAGCAATAAAGACAAATTTGAAAACGTGAGATATCACATTTACTACCCTCAGAAACAAAAATGTCATCATTTTTATTATTTTTTCCCGCACATGGTGCGGGGTAGTGATAAGTGTATATTTTACGTGTTTTAAAGCCTAGTTTTCATATGTTTAAATCCCACTTTGTACAATTTTTGGGATGTTTTCATGCATTAAAGTCTCATTCAGTATTGTCTTGCATATTAGATGTCCTAGATTGTTTTGTGTCTTCTTTTTGTTATTTTTGTGTTTATTCAGGTGTTTTGGAGTAGCTTGGATCAAATGAAATGCATAGAGTTCGAAGGAAAATGAACCAATAGGAGCGATGAATGATCAATCTGAAGTGCTTCAAAGATCGATTCATACGAAAGTCTTCCCTTGAGATTTAGCTTTGGAGATCTTCATGAAAGTCACAGAAAATTGAGTTAGCTTTCCAATGGAAGTGGTCTCGAAGCATTTGGAGCTGTGGTTCAAAAGTTATGGACGTTTTGAGTCGATACAAGCTTATGAGGATTTCATGTCGAGACAGAGACTGTACCGATCATCTGTATCGACCAGAGCTAACCGATACAGAATGCAGGAAACTTGACAGAGACTGTACCGATCATCTGTATCGACCAGAGCTGACCGATACAGAATGCAGGAAACTTGACAGAGACTGTACCGATCATCTGTATCGACCAGAGCTGACCGATACAGCTTCCGAAGGAAACAAAATCCCAAATACGAGCCCTTGTACTATAAATACCCATTGAACCTAATTTTTCACTAAGTTTTCTTCTTTTTAGAGTGGGTTTCGACCCTAACTCTCTTCTTGATATTTTGGGGTTGTTCTTCAACATTCATGCCACTTTAGAGAAGATTTCTTCACCTCTATCTATATATTATGTTTTATTTGTCTTTGTTCTTGATTTCTATGTCTTTTTCTTTTGTGTTCTTGTGAGTTGACTTTTTGTTGGATTATGTTTAAGCTTGATTTGGATGATTTGTTAGATTGTTGATGTTTAAGCTTAGATAACCATTTGTTCTCATGTTAGGAAGAGTTTTAATCCTAGGATTGAATTGACAACTCAATTCTAGAACTTAGGACATTTCTCGCCCGGAAGGTGTTCGATGAAATGTCTAGAAAACTTTCATGCATGCGTTTCATTATAAGTGATCGGTGGATGCTGACTTTAGGATGAATTGTTGACTAATATGGACTTGTGCTGAATTATGGATCATTTAAGTGATCGGTGGATGCTGACTTTAGATGGTTCGTACAATGATTAGTGTTCCTTGTCATAAGAACAATTGTGCATTGATGTCTAGGCGTCATTAGTCAACTGTCTTGATTATTAGATGATGATAAATTAGGATGATCTTGGAGAAATCTTTCACTTAGGTTGATACTTAATGCTAGACTTGACATGATAAACCGAAGTTTAGTATTGCACCTAGATTAGGTAGTTCTAGTTTGGCGTGACAACCGAACTACAAACTACACCTTAGATTAGATAGATTTTTGGTCTCATCCCATGCTTTAGGGATGAGATTCGAGTAAGCGGTGTTAGTGCTAGACTAGGTTTGGTCATTCGATTCTTGAGCTTAGGCATTTCACACCCGAAAGGTGTTAGATGAATTGCTTGAACCGAGCTTTTTGTGAGCATTCTCTTCCCTAGCCAACGAAAGCTGATGTTAGGGTGATTAGTGAACTTAATGGACTTGATTATAATGCTTGTTGGTACCAAATTTGCAAACGAAAGTTTAGCTAAATTTGGTAATCGATGAAGTGGTTAACGCCACGAGAGTGGGTTAATCTAGTATTCGTGTTCCATGTTCTAGGATAGTGTTTAATGCTTCCAAATGATTCATTGTTTGATTGTTAATCATCTCATTAATAACTTAGCTCATAATCCAACGCTTTTGTCTTGTGTATTATGTCTAATGTCTTGTGTTTTATTTTCTTTCTTGTCTTGTTTTCTTTTGTCTTGTCTTCTTTCTTACATTTAGTTTATAGTTTAGCTTTGTATTTCCTTTTTGTTAAAAACCAAAAATATGTTTTGCTCTAGATTAAGAAGTTTCTTGCATTCTTGGTGCTTCAATCTTAACCCCTTATGGATTGACATCTCAAGTACTACAATGACATGAGTACACTTGGGAAATTGAAAACGAAAAATATCTCGTATCAGGTAGCTTCCTAGTATAGTGTATTAGCCATAGTTGAGGTTTAGATTTTTTTTTTTATTTTAACATATATTTTAATATCCGAAAATAATAGTTAATATATTTTAAATATGATATTATGTTTTAGGGAAAATACTTAAATTGTTAGAAATCAAGATTCCATATAAAAAATCGAATTAATGATAAATAATGTTGTTATGAGAAAAATATATTGTTAAGATGTTTTGAAAAAGATTGGTTTAGAATCTGATTTATAAGTTTAAGATATAAGACTTTTAAATATAACAAAACCTGATTAAACCATTAAATTCGAATATTAATGGTTTCTTCCTTTTTATAATACACGATTCTGTAACATTAGAGATGTTAAAATTTAAAGAATATTTACTCTACGATTTTATAGCAAGATTTTTTTTTTTTGAAATCGAATAATAGGTTGATGAGATTAAGGGCCGAGATTTAAAGACCACACATGAATTAATGGTTGTGATTAAAACATCTTCGACCACGATGAAGGGTTTAGATTTAAAGTAAAAACCCGCAGATTTATTCGAAAAAAATCTGGATAATCCGATTGGTGATTCTTTTAAAATACCTTGTTACCCTTAATGAGTTTTCCCATTTGTTAATAAGTATAATGGCATTCATTGTAATTATTTACAAAACAAAGGTTTGAGTAAAAAAATTGCTGCAAAAATAATAAGTAGATTACTCTTCTATTTCATTATAAGTATTGTTTTAGAATTAAAATTTTATTTTATTATAAACTTGGGAGCTACCCCACACCATGTGCGGGGGAAAAAATAGTAAGAGATGATGACATTTTTGTTTCTGATGCTAGTAAACGTGATATCTCACGTTTTAAAATTTGTTTTATTGTTGACTATTCATCTGTAATTGATAAAATATTAAGAAATCTTAGCAATTGTTTATTGATTCAAATTCCTGTTATGTTTAGTTTTAGTATAACAAATGATGTTCAGGATCCTTTATAAATGGTATAATCCTTCTAAATTTTTTTTATATGTTACTATCTTGACAGTTTTAAATATATTATAAATAAAAAATAACGACAACTATACATTACAATTATATTTGCACAATGGTTAATATTTCATAAAAATTTTAATATATCTTAATTTTTTCATTATATCAAATATATATACATATATATAAGTTGAAACCAAGGAAAACTTTGTTTATAACTATATTTTTATAAAAGATAAATTCTCTAAGATGTATATTTTTCTAAATATCGTAACTATTAATAATTTAAAAAATACTACAAAAATGTTTTAGAAAGGGTTTCTAAATCCGCGTTGTAAAATATAAATCATGCATAGAATGACAAGCACTTAATAAAATGGCGAAGCCTTGTGAGACATGTGTTTCTTATAAAAAGTAGTATTGAACAGAACAACAAGCACTTAAACCTAATGTATTTCCTTTTAATTCCTAACCATATAAATAATTAAAGTGATTACATGCATGGCTTATCGGCTACGGACCAAGCCATCAAACGTTGTCCATTAAAACATTATTATCAAAAGCTTTTTTCATTTAAAAGACATTGAAACAATTTTGATACAAGCATGCTTGATCTAATTAATGTGAACTTTCGATAGCAATTAATATAATATTTGGCTGAATAGAAAGTTATTACTTTTTTTGTTTCATGAATAATGTCATTTAAGCTTTTTACACACATATTAAAAAAACAATTAAATTTTTTATTTTACTCTCTATTAATTAATTATACGATTTTTTTATTAGTTAATACATTAAAATAATATGAACAAAACTGGAAAATTCATCAAATATATTCATTGGAAATACAAAACGACACTCTTTATGAAACAAAAATAAAACCATAAAATGACAGTATTTGTGAAACGGAAAAAGTAATATATAACAAAGTGCACTTATTATATCCTTCATTTTTTTATGTAGGCTCTCTAATTCTGTCATTATATATTTATATATATATATATATATATATATATAATAAAGAATTTACAAAATCAAGTATTGCTATTGCAGAAGAAAAACATCATTAACGGAAGGTGACGACTTCGTGAATATTAGGGTGAATTTTTTTCCAACAATCTTTAGCAGTCTCAAATCTCAATGACTTACTTCAAAGGTGACGATGTCATAAATATGTAATCGAAAATTCTCCATATAATATATATAACATTATGATGGAATAGGTTATTTTTCCCATTCATATGAAATCTTAACACATTGTTTGGAATACTTTTATAATGTTAAGAATTCAAAAATGAAAATAATTGAACACAGAAATCAAGTAGAAAAAAAAAACAATGATTAAAATGGGGGATACTAATTTATGAATTAAATTTCAGATAAAGAAGTAAAAGATAAAAATGATGAAAAGAGGGAAAGAGATGTTGAGTTGGTGCGTTGCATTAGAACACATTGATGGAAACAAGTCATGAGAGCATATAGTAAGAGCCTCCAGATAGAATATAATGAGCAATCAATTGTAAAACATCATCATTTTAATATCCAAGTGGAACTCAAAATCAGATTATACACATTTCAAATTACTCTCTAGTCTCTAGCCTTTGGTTCTCAATGAACTTACCAAATGGTCGACAATAAATAATATTATGTAGCAGATAAATGAACTTTCTCTAATTTAGTTGTAATTTAAAAAATTTTTGGTTTAATTTTAAAATTTTTTTTTTTTTTTTTATGTTTTATATTTTTGTACACATTTTTGTGAATGATATGTACTCATCAGAATCATGTTTTCAAAACGTGAAAAGGTTGTATAATATTCAACTCCAATATCAATTGTTTGATTTGAATGATGTATGTTATTAGCAAAACTGTTATTAAGCTATAAGTTATGGTCTATAACAAATAGTATTCGATTTAAATTGAATTAAAATTTTGACGAAGAATGTGTGATAATGAAGTAAGTGAATTTGGTTATATAACGGATCCGCAACCAAAAATAACATAGGCCAGCACATAAATGATTCGAAGGGTATTTCCTTGGTCCAAGGATGATTATGGTAAGCAAGACAAAATGAGTGAGTATGAAAAAGACATTGGATTTTTTGTTGACAATACAGAAAGGGAAATAAAAGGAGCCATATATTTAATCATATTGTGAGAATATGTATGGACAACCTATAAAGTCCAATATGTTTCAACTTTATATTGGCAAATGAAATCATTTTTTTATAAAGCTGAATATCCTCGAATTCATTGTGAGAAATAGAATAAATATTCAAATTTATTCTTATGAAATTAGAAAGAACATTAATATAAAAAATATAATCTAAATCATTTACCATCTAAATTATATGATATAAAACTTACAGAAATCCACTAAAATGGTCGAAAATCCCCGAAGTTTATATCTTGATTAATCGGTAACAAATATTCAAAATTCTTATATGAGGAGTTTAGACAGTCGATTAATATAATTACTCCCTCTGTTTCACAAAAAAATGTCATTTTTACACATTTCACACATATTAAGAAAACTGTTAGAAGTTCTCTATTACCCCTAATTAAAACGCTAAAAAGAATAGTTTCTCTCTAATTAATACACTAAAATAATATAGTTAAATTTGGAATTTTGGTTGATATTTTGCATTGAAAATCCAAAATGGCACTATTTGTGAAACAAAAAAAAAGTTTTAAAATAACACTTTTTGTGAAAGGAGAGAGTTTAATTTTAGTTGAAGGTGATTTTAAATTTACTGTGATGAATTTGTACATAAACAAAAAGATAAACTAGCGCATTGTGTAATATTTTTGGTAAAATGTTTTTAGTGAAAAAGAAAGGTAACAAAAAAAAAGAAAGTAAGAAGGAAGCAAAAATCCAGGTGGTGAATCATTTTGCTGGCCATTACACTATTAGAGACTGAGAGAGAGAGAGAATGAGAGATCCTATCTTCTTCATAAAATCCCATACACCTCAACTCAACTCAACACACAACTCACCCTCCCACTACCTCCAATGGCTAACATGCGCACACCAATCCGTTGCTAAAATGAGCATGGTGCGTGACTCGCCCGCTTACTTGCTCGAATTCTTCTTCACCCTTTAAAAACGGAACGTCGTTTAGCTTTACCTCTGCCTCCTTTACTCTCTCTGTTCTTTCCTTTTTCCTGCAAATTTCTCGGCTGAGATTGTAAGTTTTTTTCAGAGTGATGCAGAGTATGCTGAGATCAACACTTGGAGAAGAGAATCAATGTCTTCTGACATAAGCTAAACTGTCTTCTTCTTCTTTAGCTTTGAATTTTCAATCTTGATTTCTCTTATGGCGAGTACTAGTTGCAGCAGATCTATCTCCGTTTCCAACTTTTTGAAATTCTGATTCTTTGGTGTGTTGTATTGAGCTAGGGTTAAATTAGTTGCCTTTTCGTTTTTGTATTTTTCCGATTCAAAGTTTTAATCTTGGGGAGGGATGGGTAAGAGGCAAATTTCACAAGATGAAGAAGGTCCGCCGATAAAACCAAGAACTGGTTTGCGAAGGGAACAAGCTGGAAGAGGTTCATACAGAGGTAGTTAGTAACTTTGTATGTGATCGAAAGGGAAAAAAAGTTCTTTTTCTTAGAGGGTGGGGAGGAGATAGTGTAAAAAAAACTGATTTTTGTTTTCTTCATTCGGACACAAATTTTTTCAAAAACTTACAAAGAATCAAAAGAACTCTCTGCCTGTTTTGATTCGGATACCATTAGAATGGGTTCTACTTCTCAAGAGATACTTAAGAGCTTTTGCTCTATCACGGATTGGAACTATGCTGTGTTCTGGAAACTTAATCATCGAATGTGAGTCACCTAAACATATCTCTTTACTCTCTTATCATTGTCTACGGGTTGAACTGTGGTAATTGATTTAGCTGTTTAAGAGATGTATTTTTTAACTTGTTTGTGTGGAAGAACATATGGAACCTTATATTGAAATGCAGGCAGCCTTAAGTCAACTTTAGACTGTTCTGAATTTTTGAGTTTTATGTGCAAATTAAGCATTCTATTTCTTTATAAGTTTAGAGTTTAGTAGACCAGATAGTTTCTCATTTCTAGAATATTGAACACTTGTAGGGTACTTACCTTGGAGGATGCTTACTACGACAATCATGGGATCAATTACTCACCGGAAGTTAAGGATTCCAGCGTTATACCAAAAAACATGCATGGAGCACATGACCTCCTTGGGTTAGCTGTGGCAAAGATGTCTTATCATGTCTATTCTCTCGGGGAAGGGTAAGAATAAATTGCTTGCCTGATTCACTCTTCCTCGACTTCATCTTTTTAACTAGGCTTTCATGGTTATCTCATTAAATGCTGGGCAACTTTTGCTCAACAGCCGCAGTCTGGCGTTTTACAGTTATACGTTGTTTCTTTGACATTAGCTACGTAATGCAAAGGTTTTGTCATGTCTTGGGACTTGATGCCAGCAGGAGCTTTTACTATTAGTTACAAATCTTGGGGTCCTTGTTGAATTTTTTACGGAATGATGCAAAGAATGATCTTCTTATTTTATCATGTCTATATTAACAGGATTGTAGGACAAGTTGCAGTTTCTGGAGAACATCAATGGGTATTCCCCGAATATTATGATAACTGTCACTCAGAATTTGAGGTTAGAAACTTCTTATCTTGAGTTGGATTTGTTTCTTTATTCATGTTCTCAAAACCAGATATCTTTTTCTAATTACAGTTTCATAACATTTGGGAGAGTCAAATTTCTGCTGGAATTAAGGTATTTGAGTTTTTTCTTAATGTACTTGTTGTCTGCTCTCTTACATGATTGGCCATAACTTCCTCAAAGTTTGCCACTGAAAACTTTCTTTGTTTTCTTCTTTCTCCGCAGACCATTCTTGTGGTAGCTGTTGGTCCCTGTGGAGTTGTACAGCTAGGCTCTTTGCGTAAAGTAAGTAAGATCTTTTATTTGCATGCAGTGTTCGCAGCTACTAAAGAATAGTCAGGAAGAACGCCTGCGCACGTATAATGCATCGCATATATGAACGTATTTGGTCTTATTGTGCTTTTGTTTGCAGCAGGTTAATGAAGATGTGGATATGGTGAATCATATCCGACATTTATTTCTGGCACTTAGGGATCCACTGGCAGATCATGCAGCAAATTTAATGCAATGTAATATGAACAATTCGTTATGTCTGGTAAAGATCTTCTTCATTCAAATATGGGTTCATGTTTGCCCAGATTTCTCGTTATTTGCAAAATGGGGAGAATAGAGTGCTTAGGGTTCTTCGAACAATTCCTCAAACCTCCACTAACTTCCTGAGTAGACCATGATGTGTTGTATAATTTTGTTGCAGCCAAAAATACCTTCTGAAGGTTTAGATGCCAAGGCTTTCCCTGATTGCTCTGGAGAAGTTGACAAAGCTATGGATGTGGAAGAGTCAAATATTCTAACTCAATACAAAACTAGAAGACGTGATAGCTTGCCTTACGATACTCCTTCGTCATGTCTTGTCATGGAGAATGCACCTCAAGTTGTTGGTGGTCCTGAAGTTATGCAAGGATCTACTTGTGGGAGCTATAGCGGTGTTACGTTTGGCTTTCCAATTGACTTGGTTGATGCCAAACATGAGAATCAAGTAGGTAAAAATATAATCAGTGATGCACCTCATGTGGGAATGACTAGTGGCTGCAAAGATCCAAGAGGATTAGATCCTAATTTACAACTGTATATGAAGAACCATGTGCTCAATAATACAAGCTCATCTGCTTTAGCAATTGAGGCTGAAAGAGTGATTACAGGCCAATCGTATCCAGGCCTGGACTCAACTTTTCATGCTTCCTCGAGAACAGATAAAGAAAGTTCTTACCAGAATGAAGTGTTCCAACTATCTGAGAACCACGGAAATAAATACCTAAAAGAGACTGAGCATATGCTGGGGAGGAAATGTGAGTCTAGTCGATTTGATGCTTTGATCTCACCTGGGTATACCTCTGCTGGCAGCGAGCTGCTTGAGGCGTTAGGTTCTGTTTTCAAGCAAACAAGCACTGGTCAGGAGGAGCTAATGAAGTCCGAACATTGTTCAACAATAAGACTAAAAGATGATATGAGTCATAGCCAGCTCACATTTGACTCTGGCCTTGAGAATCTTCTAGATGCTGTGGTTGCTAATGTGTGTCAAAGCGATGGCAATGCCAGGGATGATATGTTGTCGAGCAGATCTGTACAATCATTGCTTACCACCATGGAAGTGGCAGAACCCTTAGGTCAAAAGAAGCATAATATTGTTAACCCAGTTGATAGTGCTATGAATCAGCTACCATTAGTAGAGGTGGATACCCAACAAAATTCATCGGATATCTGTGGAGCATTCTCTTCGATTGGATTCTCATCTACGTATCCCAGCTCCTCTAGTGATCAGTTTCAGACATCCCCGGACATTCCCAAGAAGAACTAAAAGAGGGCTAAACCTGGTGAAAGTTCTCGACCTCGCCCAAGAGACAGACAGCTCATTCAAGATCGAATCAAGGAACTTAGAGAACTTGTGCCTAATGGATCTAAGGTGACTTTTCTCTTCCTAGCTACAAGGTTACTTGCACCATTGAATTGACTATAAGTTGTAATTTAGATTGTTGTCATTTGCTAATATTTTTGTCATATTTACAGTGCAGTATTGATTCTTTGCTAGAACGCACGATCAAGCACATGCTCTTTTTGCAGAATGTTACTAAGCATGCTGACAAGCTCAGTAAAAGTGCTAATACAAAGGTAAAAAATCAGCTTTCTATATACTAGTAGTCTCTGTTCTGTCCTTGAAATTTCGTTTCCAACCTCCACAGTTTTTAAATGGACATATTTTGCTGTTTATTAAGTTTGATTAATTGATGTAGCAAATGTTATGTCAAATTTCTGAATCTTTTATTGAGAAGATAGGATGGGGACATGGATGAATAGAAAAACTCAATTGTAAATAAAAGTAAATATCAAAATTTATACAGTACCTCTGTAATCTCAGATGCAACAAAAGGAAACTGGTATGCAAGGTTCAAGCTGCGCTGTGGAGGTTGGAGGCCATCTTCAAGTATGCTCAATTATCGTGGAGAATCTGAACAAGCAGGGATTGGTGCTTATCGAGGTATGTAATCTTACTCTTTGGTGTTTCTTTCGTTAGTTTAATCTTTGTTTGAACATGAGTCGCAAGTTCTGTTGGTGCGTAACGAAATCTTAGTTTGAAAGTCTTTTGGGGTTTTGGACAGATGTTATGTGAAGAATGTAGCCATTTTCTTGAGATAGCAAACGTCATTAGGAGCTTAGATCTCGTCATCCTAAGAGGCGTCACCGAGACTCAGGGCGAGAAAACATGGATATGTTTTGTAACTGAGGTATTAAGTCGAATTTACATGAAGGAGATTCCAAAGAAAATCAAAGTTTTTCTCTTGGTTTTTGTTGAACATTGGATTAGTATAGTAATAATATATATGACTGACTAACATCGAGATGGTGATATGAATGGCAGAGCCAAAACAGCAAAGTAATGCAGAGGATGGACATTTTGTGGTCGCTGGTGCAAATATTTCAACCAAATGCCAATGGCAAGCGGTAGCAGGCGTGGTTGCAGAGTTTGCATTTAGATGAGATAAAGAATAGGCTTGTGTGGGGTTGTACAGTGTTGCTGTGACACTTACTGCAATAGTTCATTTGTTTGTTTTGGTTTTATGTATAAAAAATAGGTATCAAAAGTTGAGTTTTTAGTGTGTTTATGATTTACATTTTCTTTGCTTTGTTTTCTTTTGAGTGTTTGGACCTTTTAATATAATATTACTTGAAAGTTGATTTTCTTCATACGTTTGAGTTGTTCAGCAAATCGATCTGTGACTGTAAGCTATGGAATAGGGTTATAAATTTGATGGTTAAAATTTGGAAGCGTGAATGATTAAAGGTGGGTCTTAACTC
>SMJT01000113.1:771328-794313 GCA_004349715.1 Crucihimalaya himalaica | reverse complement strand
CGTTCGGCATATTTTAATGAACTTTCAGTTGCCTTTTGTTTTATTATGCGTGAAATTACTTACCCTTTAAACTGATTTCTGTAATAGGTAATGCCTACAATAGTAAACAATCAACAATGACATACAATGGTGAGAAGTTACCAGGTAACAAATTATGTTTTTATTGTGTTTTTCTTTCAACTGTACCTACTCGAATTTTAAAAAAATTATATTCGATTAAAAATATTTATTTGTTAAATAAAATGGGTTATTTAACAAACAAAACTAAATTTAAATGACAAGTTATGAAGAAAAATCAATGACAAAAGAGAACCAACATTTTTACCGTTATATCAATATTTCGACAAACATAACCAAAATAATCGGTTTGATAAAATAAGTTTGGAATGATTCTATCCAATTTATATCAAAGTTTAGTGTAAAATTAATTTAACGCACTGATATATAATAAATTAAAGTTAAAAATATAAGATATATATAATAGACTTTTTTATAAAAATCAATAATCAAATTCTTTTTAACACATAACCCACGCAACGCGTGTGGAAACAACCTAGTTTATTTATAAATACAATGTTGACCTATTTTTGAGGGGGTTAAGTTTCGTTTGGCTATTTTCTTTCCTCTTCAGTTAAGGTTTATTTTCCAAACTTTGTATGAATCTTGGTGTTTTAAGGTTTCAAATCCATTTTTATTTTTGATTTCTTTTTTTTACTTTACTTATATCATGACTATGCAAAGATCAAACCAAGTATTTTGTGTTTCATGATTATTAGTGAGTATAGTTCTTTAAGAGCTCTTGGTTATGGTAGATTTAGGAAGATTATGATTAATTTGTGGAGTTTTGACTAGATTACATTAAATATTTACTTTCTAGGTGCTAGATTAGTTTTGATTAAATTAGTCTAGATCATAGGAAAATTTATACTCGCAAGATGTTCGATGAAATTGGTGAAAGAACATATTGAGTGCTTTTGCATTCCTAGCTAATGAAAATTAATGATAGGGTGCTAAGTGATTAATTAGGCTTGGAATTAATGCATGTTAATTTGATATTGTGGTTATGGATGAAAATCTTTGTTAATTACATGATTAGTTAAGGAATAGTGCCATGAAAATGGATTAGTCTAAATTAGTGTTCTAAGACCAAATGATTAACTTTCTTAGATTGTATCAACTCCATGGAATAATAGGCTAAACAACAACATAATAATCATTTTAAGTAGAAGAGTATGCGACATTATATTGTTTCCATTCGATTAAATAGCTTGGAGAGAAATAACCATATCAAAAATATTAGGAAAATGAAATAATGAAAAGATCATCATTAGGAAAATAAAATAATGAAAAATCACAATTAGGAAAATGAAATAATGAAAAGATCACCATTAGGAAAATGAAATAATTAAAATATATTTTTTAGTGTTTTGATGCTTTATAAAGTATTAGTGAAGACTTTAATTCATTGGTCTTCAAGTTTATGGCGTGAATTTTATGATTTGAAAGTAGTAAGTGAAAAAACTTTAAATGTGATTATATTCATATCATGTTAATGAAAAATATTTGCAAATTATTTTTTTAATGTATTTGAAATTTTAATAATATTGCATTTTCTGATTTGGATTAATAATAATATTTCATTTTGGTACAAATCTACCGTCTTTCTATTGTGAGATTTTCCCTAACAGCTTTCTCACCCAAGTGAGGTTGTATATTTGATTTTGTTTAATAATATTGCAAGGTTTTAGTTTGGCAAACGGTTAAAAGATATGGAGTAAATAAATAACTTACTCATCTAAAAGAATGTATAAAGTAATTTTATTTTGGAAAGAGATGTCATCTAGATTGGATCCTTGAATCTTGTGTGGTTCTGCAACGATATCAACAAACATTGGTAGGAACAAATTAAGCATATAAATTTAAATATGGTGAATGTATTGATCAGAATGGAAAACTATTAAAATAGTACAGCTTACGGATTGTGAGACTTTGTCCTCATATCAATACACATCACAGTTACTTATACACATATTCGGTCCCCCATTGTCCCATGGTATTCATTTAGTTAGATAGAGTGGGTTGAAGAGAAATGAAAAAGTGTTTGAATTTTGAGAATGAAATAAAAAGAAGAAACATGGAAACATATATAGAGGTTATGGTTTTGGTTAAATGATATTGAATCAATACTAATTAATATTTGTATGTTATGAAATCATGAGTTAGTGCATTTGAATTAGTGGAGCGTTAATTACACAATTTTGTGGGTGGGAGTTACGGAATCTGCTAATTGGAGAGATGAGAGACTAATGTATTGAAATAGACAATTATTAGTTTTAAGTTTGTTTTAATTCCAAAATATTTTAAGGGAGACTAATGCATTTAAATGGTCAATTATTGTATTTAAGTGGGCAATTATTGCATGTTTTAACTTCTTCTAAAGTGTAACTTTCTCCATATTTTTATATTGCTTTTCTTTACATGGACACGTGGCGCATTTGAATGAGTGGAGCGTTAGTTACACAATTTTGTGGATGGAGTTACGGAATCTGCTAATTTGAGAGATGGAAGACTAATGTATTGAAATGGACAATTATTAATTTTAAGTTTGTTTTAAATCTAAAATATTTTAAGGGGAGACTAATGCGTTTTAAATGGTCAATTATTGTATTTAAGTGGACAATTATTATAAGGGCTTCTTGCTAAACTAGACCCTTATTTGAAGTCAATTCCAAAACTAGACCCCTCTTCCTTTTTTTTTCAAAATGCCTTAAAATACCCCTCATCGCTTTCTTTTTTCACAAAAAATACTAGCGCAGACTTCTCCTGTGAAGTCTGGTAGCTGGGTTTGAAAAACAAATAACCCAAAGATTCTCACGTAATAACGAAAATGTCATCGTCTTCAATAGTTCCAACCACACTTACCAAACAAAATTGAGCTCTCAATGCTTCAAAACAACCGAATCAAGTTGATGTTAATGCTTTAAAACTGAGTTAAAAGCTCCATTTTTGTCGATCTCCTCTCTCATTTCAACCATTACGAACACAAACGTCAATTTTGGATACTCGAAAACTAAATACTGAATTAACCACTTAAATCAAATCAACGAATTAAATATTTACAATACTATATATGAGCTACTAATTCAGGTTGTTTTTAGAGGAACAAACTTGTTCATGCTGACAATAACATAATATTAAAGGGAGGAAGAAGAAGAAGGAACTTTGGCGTGGGTGAAGCTCTTCTTTTGTAGTGTCTTTTTGTTTAATGTTTGTTTGTAGGAGCTATTGAATGTAGCAGCATTTGATATTAAATATAATTATATCGTATGAGCAATCGAATCCTATAATTAAACCATATTTTGATATGGAATCCTAGACTTATAATTTATAACGGAAATAGAATATTAGAAATCGAAATTAAAGGCAATTGTATAGTAAATGTCATAAATAATATTATTAAATATAATTAAATAGTAGGAGCAATCGAATATGAAATCTATAATTTATTATAATAGATGTAATAAAAAAATTTTAAAAATTGATAAGCCCAATTGAATCCAGAAAATTAAGTTTCACAGGGACAAGTGTCAGCCTGTCGTTCACAGGGACAAGTGTCAGCCTGTCGTTCACAGGGACACATGTCCACCTTCATAGTTGTAACATGTTCATTTAACTTTTTGTTTCAACCACAAATAATTTTTTTTAGCTCAATCATATAAATAAAAATTAGGATAAACTTTTTAAAAAAAATTAAAGAAAAAAAATATAAAGAATAATCAGTGACAAAAAGATTTTCAAGCGAATATATCAATATTTTACTCATAACAAAATAAGCAGTTTACTAAAATAATTATGAAATAGTTTCCATCCAAAACGTCGTCGTTTTGGTCGTGGTGCATACGTAGACTCAAAATAACACATTTTTTTAACAATTTTAATACTTTAAAAAATATATTTAATAAAATTGATTTTAGCTAAAAAATTATAAAAATAAAAAAACGAGGTCGTTTTAAGTCTATGTATGTATAAGGAACAAAACTTTTTCATTTTCAACCAATAAATTGTCATTTCAAACGCACAGTAGCGCCTTAGTCATCAAAACTTAACAGTTGACTAATATTGTCTAAGCCAAAGTTGGTTTTCGCTAATGTGTAATAATTCGGGTATAAAATTTGAAGTTAATGACAGTTTAGGTTGAAAAATATTGTATCGTAATTTGAGTATGAAATTATATTCTGCAAATTGTTCAAATTGATTTTGGCTGTGTTCCTCCAACTTATACAACTGAATATGAAAATATGTATTCCAACAATTTTAATAAAGTTTTAATAAAATTAAAAAATAAAAATTGTAGGAAAGTTTTATCAATAACAAAAACATTCTTTTTAATAAATTAACGATCAAATTCAACTAAACACATAACCCACGTAACGCGTGGGCAACTACCTAGTATATAAATAAGATGAATGATGACAAGAAATAATATGCGAATATGCCACCGACGGGAGAAAGCCACGTGGACGGCTGAGAAAGCTTTGTGAACGAATCCTAAAATGATCTGAGAGCAAAAAAATATATTTGTGTTTCCCTTCTGGATAAGCCGTTCTCCTCGTGTCCACGTGGCCTTTGAGTACGTGGGACCTACTAATCTATATGACTAAACAAACCCATCCACTCATTATCTCTATATCGTGATATTCTATGTTCGTCCTTTTCTTTTTTGTACGTTCGTCCCTTTGTTTTTCATAATAAAAATTGTGATTCTTTCTTAGTTTTAAATATTGCTCTTATAGTGATTATATCATGATAATTATTATTTTACATAGTAATTAGTAAAGTTCTTAGAGATTTGGTGGAGATTATGGGTTTGATTGGTTGTGACGGTAGCTTTAAGATTTTTGTTGTACAATTTTATTTTTGGATTTTTTATAATCGCTGTGGAATTTATGCTGTAAAATTAAATGAAAGCATGATTAGTAAATACAGTTGTGACTTTTGAAAAATAGTAAGGTAGATTAATATTTTTTATTTAAGTTGATAAATAATAAATATAAACACTAAAATATGCCCACTCACCATCTAAAACTTAAATAATATTAATAAATGTGTATAATAATCATATTTTAGAAAACTTACTAGCTTATGAGATTTTGAAATAATAATAGATTAATGCTAGATCGATTTAAGTTGATTATATATATAAGTTTTGAGCAAGGATTTCTTTTCATATTAATTTTTAAATAAACTTAAATAAAAATTACATATTAATTACATACAGCCCAAAACTTGTGGGTGTACCTTTTAGCATTTGTATGGTAAAAAAAATGAAAAACTACAAAAGTAGTTGTCGGTTAAAAAAAGTTATGTAATATGATTATTGTGAATTTGAGCCGTAGACCATAGTTTGGATGTGGAAAGATTCAAGTGGTGTCTAATACAAATAATATTTGGGACATTTGTAATCTTAGCAAGAAATGAAAGTACATTCATGTTTTTCTTTCTTAAGATAACATATTTTACTTACTCATGGGTCTGTTTAATAATATATATATATATATATATATTATTTTAATGTTAGATTATTAAATAAAATAACCAATAGTACTGTGGCCCTATCTATAAAACCAAAATCTAGTTTTTCTTTATGTGTGGGATGTTAGCATTAGTTCACTTTTTTTAATATCTTTCTTATGATATCTTATTAAACAGATGTCATATTTTGTTTCTTTGTGTTTATTACTTCTAAAAATCTAGTCAAGGTTCTGTATGGAACGTGTGAGGGCTATTAAATAACATAAAATGTTCATAGTGTGATTAAAATTTTGTGGCTATTAATATTTAGCCTATTGTTAATTTTCCGGCGGGTTTAGCACTTGTACATACTCAAAACTTTTTGCAGTTTTTGTATACATATCCATCCTTATGAAAAAAGGAAAATATAATTAGTTAACACAAGACAATTGGATAATCACAAATGCATTAACCTACAAACTAGTCTATATAGAAAGAGTATTAGTTACAGCTACTATATTTGTTGTGTCATTAATATATAATTTTATATAAGATACATGTCATATTAAGTTAAAAAGAAAAGATAGATAAAGCTGTTTATTTTTATTTATAGTAAATTAAACTTTTGAAAATTTAGATAACAGCCTGTAATACATCCATTCAAAATTTTTATACAAAAATAGCCATTAATAATAAATATTAATAGCTAATTGGACGTTTTAGTTTAAGTAAGTCAATAATTTTTCCCAAACATAAATCTACCAATGTGGACACGTTGCATTGACTATAAGTCAATGTGAAATATGAAAAAGGAAAAAATCCACCAAAGATACACCAAATATTTTCCGATTATATGTGTATAAATAAACACAAGAGCAAAGAAATTAAAAAAAAAAAACGAATTTATGTTAAAAATCCGACCAGATAAACCGATATTATTGTCTTTCTTCCGCTCCTTGTCTATCTCTCTCTCAATTAGATTCTGTGTTTCTGCGATCAGCTAAGATCCGATCCGCGACCGTTTCAACTCCGATCAGATCCGATTAAGATAAGCAAATCGGGTCGGGTATGACTCGTCGATGCTCTCACTGCAATCACAATGGCCACAACTCTCGGACTTGTCCCAACCGCGGGGTGAAGCTATTTGGTGTTAGGCTTACCGAAGGTTCGATCCGGAAAAGTGCAAGTATGGGTAATCTTAGCCATTACACGGGTTCTGGATCGGGTGGGCATGGTGGAACCGGGTCTAATACTCCGGGTTCTCCGGGTGATGTCCCTGACCATGTCGCTGGTGATGGTTATGCTTCCGAGGATTTCGTTGCTGGTTCCTCCTCTAGCCGCGAGAGAAAGAAAGGTATCTCCTTTCATTTCTGGGAAATTTTCTAATCCAAATTCCAATTTTTGTGCGTTTTGAATCAATTCAATCATCCGTACAATCCGTGGAAATGAGTTTATTTTGCATCAAAGTCACTAATTGCATTATGTAACAAGTGTTGAATTGGTCTATGTAACAAGAGTTTGATGTGTGTGTATTGAAGACATTTGGTTAGCCAATCAAGTTTATGAGGCTACATAATGCAATTTGGGTGAGGAATTGTCTGATTTGTTTATTGATTTGTGTGTTTGATTTGGTTTTCTAGGAACTCCATGGACAGAGGAGGAACACAGGATGTTCTTATTAGGTTTACAGAAGCTGGGAAAAGGTGATTGGCGAGGTATCTCAAGAAACTATGTTACTACAAGGACACCAACACAAGTTGCTAGCCATGCTCAGAAGTATTTCATCAGACAATCCAATGTGTCTCGTCGCAAAAGACGTTCTAGTCTCTTTGATATGGTTCCTGATGAGGTTTGTTCACATTTTTCATATCAGACTAGTAAGAGGTTGAATAATCCGTAGGGGAACTTGGCTTGTCTTCTACATTTCGATATGATTCGAGAACTACAAAAAAGTTAGACTCTGTTGTGGTTCTAATGGATATGCTTTAGGGTACCGTTTAGCAGTTATTCTTGGTTAAGCAATTGAATGTCTAAAGCTTAAAAGCATGGAACTTTAAACCCCTTTTGGTCTTGTCACGGAAATTTGATCTTGAAATGCAACTCTGTTTCTTTATTCTGCTTATGCATCTAATTTGTCCTTGTAGGTTGGAGATATTCCGATGGATTTGCAAGAACCGGAAGCAGAGAACATTCCAGTGGAAACAGAAATGCAAAGCGCTGACCCTGTTCATCAGACACTTGCTCCTAGCTCCCTTCCAGCACCATCAATCTTGGAAATTGAAGAATGTGAATCCATGGACTCCACAAACTCTACCACCGGGGAACCAGCTGCAACAGCTGCTGCTTCTTCTGCTTCCAGACTAGAAGAAACTACACAACTGCAATCACAACCACAACCGCTACCACAACTACCTGGCTCATTCCCCATACTCTATCCAACCTACTTCTCACCGTATTACCCGTTTCCATTCCCGATATGGCCTGCTGGTTATGTTCCTGAACCACCCAAGAAAGAGGAAACTCATGAGATTCTCAGACCAACTGCCGTGCACTCGAAAGCTCCTATCAATGTTGATGAGCTTCTCGGTATGTCTAAGCTTAGCCTTGCAGAGTCCAACAAGAATGGAGAATCTGATCAGTCTCTTTCGCTGAAGCTAGGTGGGGGTTCATCATCAAGACAATCAGCATTTCACCCAAACCCGAGCTCTGATAGTTCGGACATCAAAAGCGTGATACACGCTCTATAAAGATCTGTGGAAGTGACTGTCTAAAATGGCAATTTGCAGGAAGATCTCGTCTCTGTTTGGGGTTGTTACAGGTTAGCTCTTGGTTTACAGTAACTTAAATAATGCTTTGTTAGGTTGTTTAACTTGGTAGGATGTTTTAGTTCAGCTTTGATCATTAGGGAGACAAAAAAGAAAAGAAAAGGGAGAAAAACAAAATATTATTTTTTGCTTACATTTCTTTGAATATGTATGCTTTTATTTTGAGTCTAGGATGCGTTAATTTTCGTTTAATGTGTGCTAAAAACTAGAATTTATTAGTTTTGAATAAATAAAAGACAGTTTGTTTAACCTCTAACCAAACTAATCGGATTGAAATTGTAAATTAAATCAAGCCAAACCGGTTGTAACCGGACTTCAGATTCTTCTCGCAGCTCTGAGTAAGCCAATGGCCCAATGCCTTAGATGAGTGTAGAGAATCGGGAAAATCGACGTTTTCAATACACGTAATATACTACTCTCTCCGTTTCACAAAAAGTATCATAAGATTTTTTTTCGTTTTACAAAGAGTGTCATTTTGTGTTTTCAATGCAAAATATCAACCAAAAATCCAGTTTTAACCCTATTATTTTAATGTATTAATCAGAAAGAGAATATATTTTTAGTGTATTAATTAGGGGTAATATAGATTTTTTAATAGTTTTCTTAATATGTGTGAAATGTGTCAAAATGACACTCTTTGTGAAACAGAGGGAGTAATATATTGAATTCATACATAAATATATAGGTGTGTGATAACATATTTTAAGTAAATGAAAATCTTATTATATAAAAGAGGGTTTTCAAAAGTTAGTAACTCATAGGATGGTGACACGTGTCATGTTATTAAATTCAAGATTTCGACACGTGTCAAAGTTGAAAAAATGTCAAAAATTAGTATAAAGAAACTATACAAAAAAATAATTAACTACCATTTTTCAGAAAATATAAATTCTATAAGGAAATTATACAAATTACTAATCTTATTCTATAAAGTAAATTATACAAATAATTAACTTCCATAATTAAGAAAATTTCTAATCCTAAAAAAAATTGTAAATATTGAACTCTATATAAAGAAATAAGTAGTTTTATTTTTTCTCAACAAACGAAACACTTTTCTTCAAAACCATCATACCTTCAACTTCATTCTAGTGGTAAAATTTATATTCCTTTTATTTTTTTAAAAATATTTTAATTCATTATTATGAGTTGGTCGTAAAAAAATATATTAATATAGTTTATGATTATTAATTGTTCTTCTAATTTCGGTTTGTTTTTATTCTATTCTTAAGAAAAAATTATTTTAATTTATTATTATGAGATTGTCGTAAAAATAGTTGATTTATTTATTTTTATGATAAAAAAAAAATATTTCCTCTAATTTTGGTTGATTTTTCTTATACTTTTCAGAAAATGTCTATCTTCTAAAATATATTGAGCAAAGAAATTCAGAATGACAACATTAAATATTTTTTATGTCGATTTGAAAAAAAAAATTCAATATGATTAAAAATAAATAAATATTACTCAAATAGAAATAAATAAACCTATATATAATCAAAATAAAAAATTAATTGTAACTTTGTTAGATTTTATATTGGTGAATGATTTCGTATAGACGTTTTCAATATTTTATTATATAATTATTTTTATGGGTGATTTAATTCAATTTTTAGATTTTTTTCATAAATTTTAAAATATTAAATTATAATCCCGCGTATACGCGAGGCCTAATCTAGTTTGAATATGTTAGCGATTTTTTTTTTACCATAAACTTAATAATTTGTGTTAAAACATACAAAATCACTAACACCGTTAGTCAACTATTAATTCATGCTTACGTGACATCCACATGGTAAAAAAATTTCGCTAACAATTTTTTTTTTCCATGTTTTAGCATTAGAAGGAATTTAGACCCCCTATATCCGGACTAAATATGAGATTCATAATCAATTAAACCACTCTTTTCTATCAGTAAAGTTTTATTTGCACATACATATATGTAGTTTAAACAATCCAAATTTTTAATCAATTTTAAAACGAGAAAATAGTATATTCAATATTAACAACGCATACATGAGGTGAAATTGGTTTGATTCTATGGTTCATTTAGGCTATTTTTGTTTCTTGTACTTTTTATATGAGAATAGTTTGATTTTCTATATATTTGGGGTGAAATTGATTTTTTTTTCCATATTTATTTTTTATTTAATATACTATAATTTAATGGATATTAGTTTAAAATTTTAAATTTGTAAATACTCCTATTATTTAATATTTTTCGCGTTTTAAAATTGATTAAAAGTTTCGGATTGTTTTAGCACGAATTGTTAGGTTTACGTCTGATATTTAATTTTTTATTTACTTGGAGTATGTTCTAGCACGCCTATATTTTTTCTTAAAAAAAAGATAAGAATAAGAAATGGTTCCAAGTACTCTGATTGATTATTTTTGAATTCTTTCGATCCATAAAGATCAAGATCAAATGAACATACCCTTTCTTTCCGTCGAAAGAAAATCCAAATTCCAAAATCAATACTGTAATTAAGCAATCGTTTTTTTCGAATATTAGTTTCCAATTTCCAATCAACAACAGGCAAATCTATAGGACATACTAAACCAAATTTGATACCTGAATATTCAGTACTTTATGTATGAATTCAACATATTGGTATACTACATGAATGAAAAAGTCGACTTTCCTAGAGAATTATAACAAGCTTCCAAGCGTTTGTTAAGTAAAAATCCAAATGGGCTTAAATCGAACAAAATGGGTCTCAACTCTCAAAGAACTTAACGACGGTCGACAAAAAAAAAAGAACTTAATGACATGTCAAAATCCGGAGTGTTAAAATTAGGGCGATGAGTCTAGAGTGTTCATGCGTTTACCTGATGAACTCTTATCTTATCTTATACTATGAATACGGGTTTTTTAGACGTGCACAATTCGACAATGTTTAATTCATAAATATAATATATATGTGTGATAGAACATATCCTAATTAAGATAATTAAGAAAAAATTAAATTTCAAATACCAAATTAATGTTTTGTGCGAAATCATACCAAACGATTAATACCGTCAAACGACCGTTTAATCATATTTAGTTGGATTCCATGTGGCGAACGACATCGTTATGGGCTAAACGAAAAGTCGACTTTTTCATACCCGCATAATTCGAATATGTTGAATTCATACATGTAATATATATGTGGTCTACAACATACCCCAATTAAAAAAAAAAATTTGAATATCAAACAGCAAGTTAAAGTTTTGTGCGAAATCATACAACAAAATTAATACCATTAAAAAACCGTCTAATCATGCTTAGCTAGATTACACGTGGCAAAACAACGTCGTTATGGGCTAAACTTAAAATCAAAATTTAGAAAAAACAACGTTGTTTGCTTAAATTTGAGTTTCACGTAGAATTAATTTTGACATAAATTACATACATTAAAAACCAAACCAAGGTAATTTTTAAAACAGAGGTAATCACGTAGATTCCCCCCCCCCCCCTCCCAACAAACTTATTTGCTTTGGTGTATTCATTCCCAACACTTTGTTTCATGCCTAAAACCACATGAAATAACAATAAATTTAAAATTCAAACACGAACAAAACAAATCCAGTCCAACCCACAAATTGTAAAGCACCGTTACTTTTCTGTTAACAACATGCTGACTAGACACCCCTTCATCAGTCTAAACGACTATGTATTGATCAAGTGTGAAGATAACAGTTAAAACGACGTCGTTTCATTTAAAATTAATTTTCTTAAAAAGGCAACATCAAAGGTTCAAATCCATGAACTCTAATACCCATTTACAAGCTCAATACCAGATGTGATATCAGAATTTACATTGTAACTCCAACATAAATATGTATATATATACAACATAAATATGTATATATATATATACATATTTATATACAACCTTTTTCTTCTTATTTTCTTCCTTCTCCCCACTTTTATAATTTCTTGTTTTCTAATAATAAATGCAAAATTACATACATTTTTGGATATGATATTCCAAAATCGAGATTCTTTTCACTTTTAATTACTCCCTCAAGAATACAATTATTAAACAAAACAAAAAATTAGGTTTTAATTACTTATACCCCTTTTTGGAAACAAAACACATATTTTTGAAAGGTTTAATTATTTCAGAAAGGGTGTTTAATAATTAAAATCTAATTTTGTGTTTTGTTTAGTAATTTTATTTTTAAGAGGGTAATTAAAAGTGAAAATAATCTCGATTTTGGAATATCATATCTTAAAATATGTGTAATTTTGTATTTATTATTAGAAAACAAGAAATTTCAAAAATGGGGAGAAGGAATATAAAGAAGAAGAAAAAGAGTATATATATTTTTGTTTGTAGTTACAATGAGAATTGCGATAGCACATTTGGCATTGAGCTTGTATATGGGAATTAGAGATATGAGTTCGAACCATAGATGTTGCTTTAAAAAAAATCTAATTTTAAATGAAACGACGTCGTTTTAACTGTTACCATTGCGCTTTGATCAAAAGGGATTTGTTTGGACTGATGACGTGGTTTCCTAGTCAGCACACCTTTAACGGAAGAGTGACATTGTTTCACGATTTGTATGTTTGGGCCGGATTTGTTTTGTTCGTAGATGAATTTCAAATTTAATGTTAGTTCATGTGGTTTTAGGTATGAAAAAGTGGTGGGGCTGAATAAACCCAAAGCAACTAAATGTGTGGGGGAATCAACGTTCTCCCGAATATTACCTGCGTGTACACGTTGAATACTTTCTAACATATCTGTATGGTTTTCATGTAGTTTTCACTTATAAATTTTATTTTGTGAAATTTGTGAAATAACTAATTTTTTAATTGATTTGGATATATTCCAATACAAAAAATTATTAATACTTTATTTTATGTTAAATGTAGTTTTCTCTTTTATTTTTCGCCAAATGATGCCAGAAGCTTTTTATGCTCCCTGTTTTATCTTATTCATTTTGTCTCCATATTGTTTTAGAGATGGTTTTGCAAATACATCGTCTTTTTTTTTTGTCACGGTCTTATTTATTTTTAGAAAACTATGAAGAGTTCAGTACGAAGGCCGAATTTGCAAGCAAGTCTGCATCGGTATAATTTGAACAAGGAATATGAGCAAATCTAATCGAAGAAAAAGTTTGGGTTAAATCCCAAATGTCATCTATCACTCCGTAAATGTCATTGTGAGTCTCAGAAGAGTTCAACAAGTTAATTAGCTGAAGAGAGTCTGAGAAAACTTGCACATCATCCAGCAAACGGGATTGAAGATCAACTAGAGGAGCTCGCATAGCCCAAGCTTCCGCCCCTAAAACCAAATGTACATGAGTACGAAGTTCGGTGCCCGCTGTTTCAAACCCACCATTTTTAGCTCTTATAATCCAAGCGAGTCCACTCTCACACCTTGATTCTCTCCAAACAACATCAACGTAGCAAGAATACTGCATTTGATGAAGATGTTCTGTAGATTTCTCTCCTTCGATCTTTATACATAACGTTTGTTCTTAAGCAGCTTCCCATTCCTTAGCATCTCTAATAGCTTTTGTCAAAACTTTTAGAGGATCGAAATTCCTTCGTGAGAAGACAAGTTTGTTCCTAGCTGTCCATATCCGCCAACAAATCCATGGGTATAAAAATATTACTGTGCCTGTAGGGGGTAAATTTGGTATGTATCTCGAAGCTGCGAGAAAATCTAATGGTAATACAAGTGTCCCTCGTGGAGTTCCTTTCAAGGGTATTGCAGAACATATGGCTCTTGCAAATAGGCAGTCATGAAACACATGTATGACTCTTCTTACTTCATCCCTGTCCCAATCATTGGAGTGAGGCAACTTCAGATCATAGACTTTCAAATTCACGTCTTGAAGGTTAAGAGGACCCAATGGTAGCGATGGAGAGGATGTTGAAAGCCATGGGTCTTTCCAAACATTTATTTTTGCTCCATCATCTAGTTGCCATCCTAAACCAAGTTTAAAAACCTCTCGACCAGCGAGAATACTTCTCCATCCATGAGAATGGTTGGGAGAACTAACAACCTCTATAAAGGAGTAATCATGACAATATTTGCCCAAAAAAACCTTGACAAACCATTAGGCTCTCGAAGTAGTCTCCATCCTAGCTTAGCAAGTAAAGCATCATTAAATGACTCTAGGTCCCGAAAACCAAGACCACCTACATTCTTGGGTACTGTCATCCTATCCCAAGATATCCAACTCATTTTCTGAAAATCTAGTTTGCCGTCCCACCAAAATCGAGTAAGAACGGATTGGATTTGTTTACTAATGGAGACAATGGCACTATCAAGAGAGTCAAATCAAACGGGAATGATGCTGGGAACATCGGACAACCGATTGGTGCTGGTGCAAGACCGACCGGCCTGAGAGTGGTTGCTCAACCGATTGGTATTTGTCAACCACCGACCGGTGTTTCCCCTTATAGCCAACCGATCGGTTTCCTAAACTGCCGATCGGTAAGCGTTTTGCCGGGCCTGCTGCGGGCTTTTTGGGAGGTCTCAATACTCCTACTACGTTCCATGCTGGTGGAACCATCCCTCGTCCATGTTTGACTCAAAGAAAAGGCTTTGGCATCAGACCTTCAAAGATTTAAAGACCTAACAGAGGAGTAGAGATTAGGGCATGCATTATGGCAAGGACTGGTAGGATTCGTGCTATAGCTCGCCAACCAACTCCTCTGGCACCCCAGACGGCAGTGATGAGAGGGCCAAAGAGAAGGATATCAAGCTTTCACTATCGAAAGTTTGTGGCATTCGTAAAGAGCTTGCCCATAGAATTGAGATTTAATGAACTTTGGAGGAGGCCTTATTTCCAAAGGCTTTTTGCTCTTAGTGATGAAACTCCTGCGGAGATCAAGATGATGATGGCTAAAGTAAGAATGCCCGAGACTCCTCGCATGACTTTGAGGAAGATAGGATCATCCAGAAGGTTTTTCTATCCTCGTGACCATAGACAAATTCTTTTTCGAAGGATCTTTGTGCGATATTGACTCTTCCTGCAACATCATGCCGGAATCAATTGCGCAGCTTCTCGGATACACTAACCATCCTCGTCATGCATGAGGATACATCTACCTGATGACTCGATCCGTCATCCTTAAGGAGTACTCCAAAATGTGATCATAGATGTTGGAGGATGTAACGTGATGGTCGATTTTCAGATATGTTCAACATATGGCGATATACAACCACAAATCCTCTTTGGCAGAGACTTTATGGCCACCGTTGGAGCCATGCATGATAGACTTTTCAAGAAAGAGAATGTATTTCACCTTTGTCCACAAGGATGTGTTCTATCATGTTGTTTCACATGGAGCTTCACAAGTACGGGTCGAACACGAGACTACTGTTCAAATGCCTCACGAGCTAAGGATCGACGAGGAAACCGAGGAATCAAGATCGGAGTGAGCAATAAAAAGTCAAACTCGAGACTCAAAACAAGCGCTGAATGGGAGGCAACCCATTAGTTTTCACTCTTTTTTTTCACTTGTCGTTTTTAATTACTTTCATTTGAATTATTAATTATTTGCATTTTCAGTTTCAATGGTAAGTTACAATTATTCAGAACCTTTTAAGTCTGAAATTCATAGGTTTTAGGCGTTAGAAACGGGTGCAAAATCGTAGAAGGCAAGATTTCAGAAACGCCAACCGATTGGTGAGCTGCCAACACCGATCGGTATAAAGTGCTTTGTCAACTGATCTGTTACACGCCAGGACCGATCGGTTGGCGCCCATGTAAAATCGGAAAACCGGTTTAATCCCGTTAATTCAAGTGAATTAACTGGATTTAACCGGCCACCTCCCTTCTTCTTCTTCGCCGAAAATTACACTCATTTTCACAAAACCACCATTTTTAAAACCTTCAAAACTCTCTCAATATATTTTTTTAAAATCCATACATTTCTCAATTCAAACCGTTTTCAACGATTTTTGGGTTCTTTCTACTCAATTTTCAAGCTCTATCCATTTATCTTACTTTCATTCTCGATCTGTTGAGGAAAGCCACTCGATTTTCATGTTTAGAATCCGATTTTTGCATGAACACTTGTGTATTCTTGGGAATTTGATTTCTTGCATGTTTACCTTGATTGTTGAGTGAAAATTGATGCTTAGAAATCTAGGAAATTGATTAGGTGGTTAGATTTGAGAAAATTTTGATTTTGAGAGAGAATTTTGAATATTTGAAAATGGTGTGTGATGGTTTTTGGATTTTTGATCTTAAATTGTGTTTGGGATGATTAGTTTTTAACTATTCATGATTTTAGGAGATGAATTGGTTGAATTTGTATTTTTGTAGCAATTGATTTGGATTTATTTTGAATTATAAGGATTGATTTTCTTAAAAATTCAAATTTGTGCATTTTAATTGTTTCAAAATAAATTTAGGGATTTTTATAAGTTAACTATTTGTGAATTTTTGCAAAAAATTTTGGAAGGTTTTCTGTTTCTGAAATTTTCCCAAAAATTTCCTGCAAATCTCGACAGGATTTATGCTTTTCACTGATTTTGCAGGTATGGCTCCTAGGACCCGAGGGAGAGTTCGAGACAGACTAGTGTACAACGCCCTAGGAGTATGACGACTCATCAAAGGAAAATGACACAATCTAACAAAGCTGTCAGAGAGAGGATGGAGAGTTGCGCACTCCATCCCACTAGGTTCCTACATGATGGGATACTTGAAGAGCTGGGCCTCAAGGAGGAGGTCCATTGGATTTTGGACCTGATTGGATTTGACACGTTCCCTACCAAGTCCTGAGATCTGTACGAGTCACCCGCCATATACTTCCTGGTTTCTGTAGAGGTGCCCTACCCCAAGGCACTTGAGGATGCAAGCAAAGGATGGATCAGATTCTTCATCACTGAGTAGTTTTACTAGATCTCCATCCACCAGCTTTGCGACATTTTTGGTTTTTTGAGGCGTAGGAAAACACGTGCCTTGCCGGTTTACGATGCTGACACGTTTTTGGGCTTTAACTGATTCATGCTTATATGTTTTCTCTACAGTGAAACAATCTCGGATTAGGAGTCCCGTACCTCGTTTGGTTGCTAAGTTCATCAACAATGCCTTCTACACCAGACACGAGATTGGGACTCTCAAGGTTGTTGAGTTTTGGATGCTGAGAGAGGAAGTTCACTAGTAAAGTGAGAATCTAGATGAGGATTGATATGGCGTCGAGCATGAGGTAGATTTCGGTGCCCTATTAGCCGCTGAGCTTGCGGGAGCCATGACTTCCATGAGGAAGAGGGCCGATATCTACTGTGGGAGCCTCGTGATGCCCATTCTCGAGGCGATCAACCTTCGACTACCTTCTCCCACATTCGAGTGCAGACGCATGTTCATTGACAGATACTACCTCTACCACGCCTCCATTATGATACGAGGTAGTTCCATCCTACAGTTATAGGACCTGCAACTTCTTGCGCGACATCTTACGGACATCAATACACACGCCCAGGTAGACTTCATGCCTCTTACTACTGCACTTTGTGAGTGCCCTACTCGCGCCACTTGTCGCCATCAGACACGTGCAACTGCTCAGGCACCACATCGTGCGTCCACATCATCTCAGAGACCATTGCTTGACTTCGATGACATGGATTTCTCCTAAACTGCTCTCCCGGACACTACCAGCGACCAGGAGATGATCAGACATGATGTGGCGGTCTTGGAGAAGAAAAACAGAATGCTCCATTTGCTTGTAGGAGTCTTCCGGAAGATCAGGTCATGTTTTGTCTCTGTACCAGAAGATGATGTTGCGTCTACTAGCCAAGCCAACCGTTACCAGCACAATCCCCCATTTGCTTCTTCAACTCCAGACGACGAATCTATAGCTTTAATGGTTACGGAGATGATAGCATTCCACGAGAGAGGACCAGACACCAGCCAGGCTAGGATGGTTCAGACGAGTGAGCTCTGCTTACAGTAGCTGATCAGTCTATGGGTTTGACCGATCTGTTTTAGGTAGGTTAGTAACCGATCAGCTGCAGCTGTTGCACCGATCGGTTTGGGCTTCATTTGCAAAAACCCTTATCCTATGTATTTTCTTTTTTATCCTCTAGGATCTTTTTTTAAAAAAATTATCACCTGCCTACCTTCATTCTATTTTACACCGAGACGGTGTAAGTCAAGTTTTTGGGAGGGTACGGATGCACCATTTATCTGATATATTTGGTAAAAAATTTTATTTTTAATCGAGTCATTTTCAGTACTTTTAGGAGACAATGAGCTTTTTTCAGGAACTTACTTGGAGATGACTTTCCCACGACTTACTCAGGATTACGTCAAAAGCAGAGCAAAAAAATGGAACGACCATGAGCATACACAATATTCAGGAAAGTCCATATCCCTTTGAAAATTGAGCGATTTGAGCTTAGCCTAGTTAACATTGAACATGCATTTAGTATATCTAACTTAAGGGCTTGGTAATCATGCTATTGATAGAACCATAAACACTTGAGTCACCCTAAATGCTTCCTTTACCAAGACCCTTGCATGTTTGATATCCCCTCGTGAGAATGTACGCATGTTAAAAGGCTAAGTTCATTGACTTCGAGAATTCTTCGAGATCTCAGGATTCATAGTATGGGATATTGACCAGTTCATGGTAAAGTACATGAAGTAGGTTTTACTCTGACAAAGTTTTGATGCAGTTCGCGGAATGAAGACCGTCTGTAAGTATTTATGGCTCCTATCCTTCTAACCATTTCTCTGGGCTCCAGTTTTTATTGTTCTTTACTCGAGGACAAACAAATATTCAAGTGTGGGGGAATGTGTTAACTCTTATTTTTACTGATTTATTTAGGTCCTTTTGTGACCATTATTGCGTCTTTTAACCAAGAACAAGGTATTTTTGAGTCTTTTTTTGTATTTTATTGGGAAATGGGCATGAAGACCAAAGAGAAGGGATTTAGAGTTTTAATGGACTTTCAGATGATTAAATGGACTTTCAGAGGAACAAACGGGCTTCCAGAAGATGAAATGGGATTCAAGATGGACCAGTAGGAAGAAGAGCTCGGAGCCGCATACCGATCGGTTAAGGAAAGGACCGATCGGTAGGAGAAGCCCCAAGGACTGATTAGTTATGTCTCTACACCGATCGATTGGCGAGCGTTTTGTCAAGTTTCCATTTTTTTGCTTCCAGAAGTTTTACATTTTTCTCTACTCTCTAAACACTATATAAAGGGGGCTCGACCCTCAGTTGTAGATACACCAAGCCATTGTGCAATAAACTCATTGTAAATATTCTTCTTCTAGTTTTATGTTTCTTTTAAGAGTTTTGTCTTTATTTTAGTAGTAGATCTAGTAGTATGACTATGAGTTCTTCATAGATGTGCTACTCTATCTCTACCTTGCTAGATATGATTCTCTGCTAGGTTTTAGAGTTCATGTTAGATAGTTTTAAGTATGTAACTATGCATGATATTGGTAATGATGCTTGATTCTTCGCCTAGGTTGATACTAAAGATTATTCTAGACAGAAGTCTGAATATGCCTTTAGATGTTTCTCGACAACGGGATATGCAATAGAATGTTTGATTGTAGCCTAGGGGAGCAAAGTATTCCTAGACAACGGAAGTCGCTAGGGAGCTTTGTGAACCTATCAATCCTAAACATAATGCTTGCTTTAATTCTGATAGTAAACGAGAGTTTTTGTTAGGATTGTTAGTATAGTAGTTATCACTAAGAGATTACGATAGCTAACATTTATGATTGAGTTCAAGAATGATTCTGTAACGATGGATACCAAGGCAGAAATGTTACTCTGGTTCTTTTGACACTACAAGAGGTTTACCAAGATCAGTTACTGTTGAAACAAAAGGAGGAACAACAAGCTATGAGTGACACAAACACTTACCACCAAAAAGAGAGTGAGAGTTTGAGAAAACCCAGAAAAAGGTCTGTGAGAGTACATCCGCGAGGAAACACATCAACTTCTTTGAGAGAGCTAGTGAGATAAAGAGAGCAATGTTTTTAAAACAGCCTATGATTTTGCTTATGAACAAGGAGGCTCTTTTCAACTCTAAAAAACTTGACCCAATTTTTCCTAGTTTTGTTGTTGCTTTGTTATAGGATTATGGAGACTTTTTTCCTGATGAGATACCTCATGGTTTACCACCAATTCGTGGGATTGAGCACCATATTGAATTTGTACCAAGAGCATCCATTCCTAACCGGCCAACCAATAGAACAAATCCAGAGGAGGCAAAGGAGCTTCAAAGGCAAGTTGGTTAGCTCTTGGAGAAAGGGTACATTCAAGAAAGCATGAGTCCATATGCTGTTCCAGTTTTGCTAGTTCATAAGAAAGATGGAACTTGGAGAATGTGTGTAGACTGTAGAGCCATCAACAACATCACGGTAAAGTATCGATATCCCATTCCTCGCTTGGATGACATGCTTGATGAATTGCATGATTCCTGTGTATTTTCCAAGATTGACCTCAAAAGTGGTTATCACCAGATTAGGATGAAAGAGGCTGATGAGTGGAGAACTGCTTTTAAAATAAAACATGGTTTATATGAGTGGTTAGTGATGCCTTTTGGTTTAACTAATGCACCCGACACGTTCATGAGATTAATGAATCATGTTTTGAGATCTTTCATTGGAGTCTTTGTTGTTGTCTACTTTGATGACATTCTGGTTGATGTGATCCTAGGATAAGGATCGAACTGCCCAAGGACGACTTTGTGGAGGTAGTGTGTTTGCGGATGAAGTTTGGCTTGAAATCACCGAATGATTAGAGTTGCAGAAGTAAGAACGTTTTGGGATGGCTTTAGAAGATGGATCTGGATCTAATGAAGGAAACGAACGATGAAAATGATTGATCGAACGATAGGATGATGAACGAACGAACGGACGAACGGCCGGATGAGTGATGTCGGAAGTCGGACGGTGGTGAACGATGAACGAACGATGGCGAATGATAAGGATGGACGTTTCAATGGAAACGAACGAGTGAAAGTGGAAGATGAACGATGATAGCTTGGCTTAGACAAGCATACAAGATCTGATTGCCTTAGACAAGAGCTTGCTATTGTGCAAGGATGAAAATCCGAATACACCAAGCAAGTGTTTGATCAAACAAAGTTTTAGGGAATGTTTTTGATAAAAAGATGTTTGATAAAATGAAAGAGATGACATGGGGGAATACATATAGAGTTTGAAAATACTAGAAAATAACAACAACACTCCTAGGAAATAACAACATAATTTAAAATAAGTTTGAATAAGAAAAGATAGGCTCCTCCTCCTTGTTTTCGAAAAAGAAGAGAAGTATGGGTTGTATTTCAACAAGGGGCCTTTTATTCAAGTGTTGTGAACAAGCCTCAATAAAAACTTTGGCTGGAAAACCCAAATGGGACAAAACCAAGCCCAAGGGAAAAAGAGTGCAAGTCACAACACCTCCCTTGTTGAATTCTCAAGTTGCTTGTATCACAACCAGTGTGGATGGATTAGCAAACTCAAGATTACCCTGGATAGACGTCATTAGCTTGTGGAAAGCTTGATGGAACTTCTTAGCTTTGGACCTTGTCTTCTTAGCTCCGGGTGGAATGCTTAAGTCTTCTTCGGTTTCTTCCTTAGCTTCCTCGGGTACAAGCTCTTGTTCAGTTTGTGCTTCATCCTCCTTAGTCAGACGGTCCATCCAGATGCACAACCAGATACCAAAACGAACAATAGCCAGGTGCAATATTTGAATGCACCATCTAGATGGATCATCTGGATGGATCATCTGGATGCATCATTCAGATGAACAAATGAACAACCCCATAAGAACGATGCCATTGTGCTTGCTTCCCTTGAATCTATTCCTGATGAGTCTATGCTTAGTTCTACATCAGCTATAGCTTGCATGCGTTTGTTTAAAGATAGATCTTCAAGAACTTAAAGGTCGTTAACATTTGAGAATTCGTATTAGCATTGTTGTTGGGAAAACAACGCACAACTACGGCGCAGTGTACTAGAGTTTTCCTGTAACTTTTGTGAGCCTGTGAGAAAAAATCAATTCACTTGGCAGCAAAAACTTCAAACACATAAACGTAAATGAGACAACAAATTTTTACGTGGAAAAACTTCTCAATGTGAGAAGGAAAAACCACGGGACCGTAGTCCACTTAAAATCCACTATATCAAATGTATGAGTGTTACAACCATGTCCTCCCTGTTCCACAAGAACAAATACAGAGACTAAGACTCCACAAGAGAGCAACAAGAGCCTAGAAACATGCAGTTCCAAACGACCCTAGATAAACGAGTTTACTCGGTGGCCAAATTAGATCTCCACCGTCTAAATACTAGATAAACGAGTCAAAAACAACACTGCAAAATTTCAGCTCAATACGAGAAGAACTCACCGTCGGATTTCCCACACACTCAAGGTAGCTCAATCTGAAATCTCATACAAGCCGCTCCGCTAAAACCTTGATCTACGACGAACAACCGTTGGAATACAAAACCCACCGTTGAATCTCAAGACCACGAAGTCACGAAGCTCTACACAAAATTTCAGGTAAATCGGAAACCGTTTAGATGTCTGATCGTCGCCTTGAACAAATCCGACGAACTTGTTTTGTCTCTTCTCTCTAAAAACGAAAACTCTTGTTTTTCTCTTCTCTATTATATCGCACGCTCTCTCTTCTCTCTTGTTATATATATATATATATATATATATAT